>PVJH01005407.1:0-112744 GCA_004026705.1 Nesogale talazaci | reverse complement strand
CTTTTGAGTGCCCTCTAACACAAGAGGCCCATCCTCTGGCACGATCTCAGACAATGTTCTGATTTCTTTCATTAGACCATCCAAATCTGACAATGTCATGTAGCTATGCATAAGGTTTTCAGTAGCTACTTCCTCCTAAGTGGGCAACCAATTCCTTTTCTACTATAAATGTTATATTTTCTACAATTGCATTTATAATTGATTGGTGGTTAAATATTTTGCTGCTGTTTTATATACTGGTTTTATATACTGATTTTGTAACTAGTAATTCTGGTAAACTTTTCTGTTATTTTCATAGATTTCCTTAGATTTTCTGTATAGAGAGACAGCAGTAAATCTCTTCCTTTGTGATATGTATGCTTCTCAATTACTTTTTCTTTTTTGGCTCATTTTCTAGGACAGCAAGTACAATTTCAAATAATTGTGACTGTAATAGTTAATTAGAGTTGTTTAAGAAAATAATGTTACCACTAATTTCATCATCAAGCAAGAAAATTGACCTAGATTTTTTAAAGACACGAATCTCATATTAAGGTCTCTCCCTTATAAAACAAATTTGCTGTTTTAATTGTTAATTAGTGTTGAATTTGATCTTATGTCTTTTCTATTAATGTGACCATGTAGTTCTAATCTAGTCTAGGAGTTGTAGTGAATTATATCAATACAATTTCCTGATTTTGTTCAACTGTTGGGCTCTTGGCATAAGCTCAGTCATAGTTACTGGTTAGTGTTGTCAGTCCATTCCAACTCCTAATGGCCCCATGTACAATACATTGAGACACTTCTACATCCTGTGACCTCATCATCATTATTCCAATTTTTAAAAACTTTGTGTCAATCTATATTGCTACTAGTCTTCCTCTTTTCCCCTGAATTTCTATATTATCAAGCATGACATGAGGCAAAATCTCATAATCTTCTCTTCTAAGTAGCATTCTGAGTGTACTTTTTTTGTTTTGTTTTGTTTTTTGAGCATCACTGCTCTCCGGTGGTGGGAGTAGGAGGCCCAGCCCCACTGCTGGAACTGAACCTCCGTCCCAGTGGGCCGCAGTCCCGCGCACAACCACTACGCCACCGGGGCTCAGCCCCTGAGTGTACTTTTTGAAGATAAATTTCACAGTTCTTCTGGCAGTTCTTCCAGGTCTTCCACAGTCTATTCAAAATTCTTCACTAACATCATAATTCAAATGCATGAGTTCATTGGGTTTCCTCATTTAATCATATTGTAAAGATTTGGCATGCATATGAGGCTACTAAAATACCTTGGCTTAAATCAGGCACTTCTTAGCCTTGAAAGGGACATTTTTCCTTTTATCACTTTAAGAGATCATTTACAGTAGATTTAGCCAACATAACACATCCCTGGATTCCTTGACTGCTGCTTTCATATGCATTGATTGGAGACCCAAATAAAATGAAATGCTTGATAATTTCATTCTTTTCTCCATTTATGGTGATATGCTTATTGTTCTAATTGTGAGCTTTTGAAAACATTTCTTCACGATTAAATGAAATTCATATTGAAGGCCGAACTTTTTGATCTTTAAAAGCTTGTGTTCCAAGTCCTCTTGAAGTCTAGCAAGCAAGGTTGTGTCATCTGCATATCAGAGGTTTAGTCTTTCTCTAGACTATAGATGACAGTGAATGTCCAAAATTCATTTGTAGAGTCCCCATGTGGATTAATCCTTCAGTGAATTTGACCATTCTCCAGGCAGTTGAATACAGAGTGCACCGGAAAATGAATGCAGATGTATTGTTGTGGCATGCTAATAGGAACCTTATGCATAATAGACAGAAACACTGTGCTATTCTAATCACCATTGTCAGATTCAAGCCCAGCATTGCAGCCAAAGTGTCAATCCATCCTGTTGAGCGTCTTCCTATTTTTCCTAACCTTCCTACTTTACCGAGCATAATGTCCTTTTCCAGGGTCTAGTCTCTCCTGATAAACCAAAAACAATCCAAACTCACTGCCATTGAGGCCATTTTGACTCATAATGACCATAGAAGACAACTAGAACTGCCCCTGAGGGCTTCTGAGACTGGAACTCTTTGAAGGAGTAGAGGGCCTCATCTTCTTCAGCAAAATTGTGCTTGCAGGTGATATTAATGATATTGGTAGATACTTTCTACATGCTGCATGGGGTCACTTTGCTTTGGGATGTGCACAAATATGGCTGTCTTCCAGTTTGTTGGCTAGGCAATTGTCTTCTATATTTCTTGACATAGGCAAAGGAGCACCTCTAGTATGGCATGCATTTGTTGAAATGTCTCAAAAAGCAATCTGTCAATTTTGGGAACATTAATTTTTGCTATTCCTGTGTCATTCAATATTTTGTGCACAGAATCCTTCGACTTAGGGTTTGAGTTTTTTCCTTTATTTCTTTCAGAAATACTTTTGGTTTTCTGACTCCAGATCTTTACACATTACGTTGTAATATATACAATACATTCATACAAGCACTAGAAATATACTATATACTTATATTTTATATAATATATTAAATATATCTTAATCTTTCATATAATTGTAGATTTCAAAATCTTAAACTATTGCCACTGAGTCAATTCCAAGTCATAGGAATCTTACTGGAGAGAGTAGAACTGCCCTGATGGCGGGTTGAAATTGTAAATCTTTAAGGGAGTAGAAAACATCACCTTAATACTACAGACTGCCTGGTGCTTCCAAAGTGCTGATCTTGTGATTAGTAGCCCAAAGTGTAACCCCTATACTTCTTACAAATCCCACGTAGTCATCACAATACTTTTGATGTAAAGTGACATTCAAATTGCTTTTATTTTATTTGTGATTTTGGTATGCATAATTATATATGATTTATATGCACATATATTAGCCTCAACAAATAAATTGAATATCTCTCTGATTTCTGATATGACTTACGTAAAATGAATCTTGAGATTTCATAAAACTCAAGTTTAAAATTACCTCAACTTAAGAATTTGGTAGGACAATATATTTTACTACCAATTTAATTTCTGCTCATGGTTAATAGTTTGCTTAGGCTTTCAATTTCTTAAATTATATGTATATATATACATGTGTGTATATGTATGTAGCACATACATTGTGTTAGTCTGGGTTGACTAGAGAAGCAAATTCATAGACACTCATATGTATATAAGAAAGAGTTTTACATAAATGAACAATTATATATGAAGAAAACATCCAGTCCAATCCAGATCAAGTCTGTAAGTTCAATATTATCTTCTATGTCCGATACATAGAACATCATATGAGTCTACTCTTCTATAGACTCATGCAGCACGTGCAATTATACCAAAAGCAGGAAGCTCACAGGCCAGTGGGTATAAACTCTTGTGGAAGAATCTCAGCACTGGTGTGGGTCTCCACGTGGCTCCTCCAGCTCCAGGGCTCTGACTCTATCATTGTAGCTCCATATGGCTTTTCAATAGGTATGCCTCACAGGGAGAGCAAGAAGAAAGAGAGTATATCAGGCCTCCAGTGAGCTTTTTATCTCCTTAGTGCCTCCAAATAAGGTAACCAAGCTACGACCAGATTGAGAGTCTAAACTCCACCCCTTCACTCTTAATAGTCTCAAGTTGACACCAGATTATATAACTACCACACACACACACACACACACACACATATATATATACATATGCATGCAGGGAATTGTTTAATATGGCTCTTCTAGCTGCTGTCTTTGTTACTCTCACCAAACAATTTTTTTCTTGATGGGTCATCTGGATAAGAGGAGGTAGGGGGCAGTAGATTAAATTCCATTGAAAGTTATTTTAATAGGGTTTATTTGTGTTTGCCACTTTATTCAGTCTAAAATAAACTATCATTGTTCAGGAGTGGGGATCTGTCTACCAGCAAGAAAGAACAACCAGAAATGGAAGCTATCATTTGAAACCCAAGATCCCTCTTCATGGCAGCCCTCTTGTTTCATGAGATCATTGTGACACCAGAGGAATAACGGAGGCATGGCAGAGAAGCAGTAGCAACAAATCAAACTGGCAGAGAAGAAGCATGAGAAAGTAAAGCTGATGGTCCTCGGGCAAAGGACTGGCTTATGGCGAAGGATGTCTTCAAGCACTTAATTGCTGACTCATGGATCTAGAACTGAGAACTTTGAACTGAAGTTTATGGTGGAGTGGCATGCACTTTGAACATTTACAGGCAGCCTGACGAGAAATTTATGACATTGCACAAGCAGGTCAGAGGCGAAAGGGCTGTGTGATCAAAGACCAAATAAAGGCCAGGCAGAACAGCACGGCTAAGAAAAAGCTGACCTCAATCCAAGGACAGAGAAGGGCAAAAGTGCTAGGAAGATTGTCAGGGGGAACATATCTGACCTCAGCCTCACAGGAGTTGGCCTTGGGCTGACATAGAGTTGGTTTTGACTTCCTTCTTTGGGAAGTGAAATGTTAACAGACAATGTCACTCCACATCATGTTTTAACATATATCTGTATCTATGTTTGTGTGTGTCTATGTAATAAAGAGAGAGCCCTGTTGGCTCAGTGGACCACAGATCAGCAGTTGGAACGCGTAGTCCACACCACCTGAATAAGATGTATTACTTGGCTTCCATATTCATATGAGTCTCCGGAATTTGTTTCTTCTGGTCTACCCAGGTTAACACAGTGGTGAAGAATTCCGACGGTACCCAGCGATCTTCAAAGCTTGTGTTAAAACAAGCAGCCATCTATTGAGGCATCAACTAAGTCGAAATGGAAAAAGGACACCAGCTTGTGTGTTCCAAGGATTGTAAATAATAAAATCCAAGACTGAGGGATGGAACTATATTAGAACTTAAATTCTGAGCAGAAAGCAATAGCGAAGACCCCGTTGAATCCCCTGTGACCATAGCCTTGCTGTCAGACAGAGGACATTGGGGAGTGGACGAAGGCAGAGGTAATTAGGTTAAAGTTTATCATCTTATCATTTGATCTCCCTTTTGATCCATTTTAAATTTGTTCTTGTTTTTATTATTTTGCTATCCTTCCAACTGAGGTTTTTCTATGCCTTAGTTTGCTACTTTTATTGGTGTTTTGTTTGCTTGTTTTCTGTTTTTATCAATATGAAATTCAGGATAGATAATTCTATAGAGACAGTAACTGGATTAATAATTTCTTGACTTATAGCAAAGTACATCGAGTGGGGGAGAAATTGGGATGATAATGAATATAATAATGTGTACAAAGAAGAAAAAAGTTCTAAAATTGATTGCTGTGATGATTGCCCAACTTTTAAAAGTGTGTTTAAAGTATTGAACTGTATAATATGTGAATTGTATGTCAATAAAACTATTGAACAATTTTAGTTAATGAATTAAAATTCAGTTGAATAAAAATGAAAAAAATTAAAAATTAAATTAAAGCAAATACATTCAAGTGAGGTCTTTACAATGCAGAAAATAAAAGAAAGATTATTGGTAATTTATGCATTGCCTCTTAGAAACTAGTTTAATTAATGAAGCAGTGGTTAAATGTTTAGTTGCTAATTGAAAGATTGACTGTTTAAACCTACCAAGCAGCTCCACAGGAGAAAGGCACTACAGTTTGGTTCTTTAAAGATTTTTATTTTTGGAAAACCCACCAGGGCAGTTCTACTCCATTCTATTTGGTCTTTATGTCAGAATTGATTTGACCAGAATAGACTCTAATTCATGTATACAGTATTATCACATTTTACAACCAAGAAATGTTAAATTCAGTCTTAAATTTAGCCATATTACATTCTTTTCTGAAAGTCACACACAACTAGTAAAGTAGCAGAGGTGTTTTAAAACTAAGTCTTCTCCAAACTAAAATGACCCCTTCCTTTTCTTGTGGTAGTGTTTGTCTCATCTCTAGACAGAGGACATTGATAAATAAATATCCTTCCAAATATGTAATATAATATTCCATTTATTAGAAAAAAGAAGAAATGGTTCATCTCTCTTTTTACCTAATCTGTCTTAGCTTTGAAGCTTTGCTGAAATTTGTCCATCATGAGTGACCCTGCTAATATTTGAAATACAGGTAACATAGCTTCAAGAATCACAGTAAAACTCAAACAACCACAGTATGATAAACTGGCAGGTAAGTAGTTGATACAAGGATCTATGTGTTTGTGTGTGTGTATAAATAAGCATATCATGATTAATGTGCACACATATGTATCATAATATTGTAGTCTATGGCATATATTATATATAGTTCCATGTAAGGAATATCAAAATCTTCACTACTGCATAAATAGGCAACATCATGATAAACTGAGAAAAGTTTGAAGTTGTCAAGGATGATTTTGCTTTGCTTGTATCAATAATCAATGATCATGAAAGCAGCAATCAGAAGATCAAAGTTATTCAGCCTTAGGTAAATCTACTGCACAAGACCACTTTAGAGTATTGAAGATCAAGGATGTTACCCTGAGGACTAATCCAAGTCTCGGAATTCTCAATTGCCACATATACATGAGAAAGTTGAACATTGAATAAAGAAGGCAAAAGAAGAATCGATGCATTTTAATTGGGTGCTGGAGAAGAATATTGAAAGTACCATGAACTGTTAAAAGTACAAACCAATCTGTACTGGAAAAAGTATGGTCAGAGTGATCCTTAGAAACAAGGGTGGCCAAAATTCATCCTACAAACTTTGGACATAGTGTGAGGAGAGACCAGTCTCTGGAAAAGTACAACATGCTTAATAAAGTGAAGGGGCAGTGAGGGAGGGGAAAGCCCTCAATGACATGGATTAACACAGTGGCTGTCTCTTTGAGATCTGTCATGGGGACAGTTGTGAAGACAGCAGAGGACGGCACCGTGGAGCATTTCATTCTGTTGTATATAGATAGGATCACTATGGGTTGGAATAGACTCGATGTCACCTAACAACAACGTGTGTGGGCGCACGCTTTTAAAATTGTTTTTACCCCTTAGTTGTACATCAATTGTCTATAAGTGAGGGGCTTTATTTACTTCTCGAGTCCTTTTCTGTTCCATTGCTCTATTTAACAATCATTGTAGCTGTAAATTGGCAATTTTGGCTACTGTGGTAGTATGATAAATTTTGTATTGTGGACTCTCTCATTTTGTCCTCCTGAAGAAGTTATTTGCTTATCCAGGACATCTTTTCCCTACATATAAAGCTAGTAATTAGTTTTTCCATTTCCTTAAAGAATAAATGTGGAATATTGTGTGTTAGCCTGGGTAGGCTAGAGGAACAAAGTTCATAGACACGCATATGGATATAGGGAAAAGTTTTATATACAAGAGGAACAGGACATTGATCCCAGCCCAGTTCAAAGTCATAAGTCTGATATTAACCCATATGCTCAAAATCAGTCTATAAAGTCTCTTTCCAACTCACGAAGTCACAGGTCAGTGGATGCAGAATCCCGGTGCTGGCAGGGGTCTCCACGCGGCTCCTCGCTTCCAGGGACCAGGGTCCATCAACAGCAGAAGCAACTCATCGCTGGCAGAGGTCTCCATGTGGCCACCCCAGCTTCAGAGGTCTGGCTGCATCAGGGCAAAGCCGTGCGGTCTCTCCGCCGGCTCCTCCAGCTTCTCGGATGCTGCCATCTTGTCTTGTCCATCATTCATAATCTCTCACTAACTCCCAACAACTGTGGAAGATAGATTCTCATCTTCATGAGGGAAATATCACGAGATTTCCCAGAAGTCTCAAGAGAATGCCATGCCCACATAGAGGCCTCATTGGCTACTCAAAGGCTCTCTCTAGATTAACAGGCTAGATTCCACCCCTACATTTCAATCATAAAATTAACATAAGCACATAACATAAGCCACATTTTGATCAGAAATACTTTAGGTAGTATTGGCATTTTAACAGTATTAGACATTAAGCTCTGATCTACAAGGTCCACAGTTTGAAATCACTAGCCACTCCTTAGAAGAAAGACAGAACTTTCTAACTCTGAAAACAGTGATAGCCTTGGAAACTCACAGGGGCAATTCTACCCTGTCCTACAGAGTCAATATGAGTCAGTGCTGACTGGATGGAAGGGTGTATCCATGAACATGAAACATTCTTCCATTTATGTAGCTTTCTTTTGGTTTATTGTAGTGTTTTGTAGTTTTCTTTGTACAAGTCTTTTTGTTCTCTAGTTAGGTTTATTCCTAAGTATGTCTTCTTTTGGGTGGAAAGTGTAAATAGTATTGCTTCCTTGATTTCCTTCAATAAAAATTACTTTTAAAGTTGACTGAAAAAAATTACTTAAAAAAAATAAGGTCCTCTCATTTTGAAGAGTAAGAAACAAAGACATAAAGATGTTTTAAAACTCATCCAAGATCTAAAAAACCCCAACCTAAACTCGTTGTTATGGAATCAATTCCAACCTATGGACAGCATAAAAGAAGCCCTGTTGAATTGCAAGGCTGTCTATCTTTACAGGAGTAGAAAGGCTCATCACTCTTCTGTGACTAGTGGTTTCAAATGGTTTACCTTGAGGCCCCAGCCCAACTTGTGACCCAATATGCCTCCAAGGTCACTCTGAGTACTGGTCCAAGGCCTGATATATAGTTACTTCAATTTTCTTTCCCTTAGCATTTAGCAGAATTAAAAATACTAACACAAATATTCAAATGTTTTCCTTTTTAGGGCGAGAAAGAGGGAACTGATCACAATCATCAATGTAAACCACCACCACCCACTTCCAGAAGGATGAACAATAGAAATGTGGGTGAAGGGATGTAGAGGATTGTAGCAGTCATGTGCTTATGTGAATTCTATGATTGAAATGTAGGGGTGGAGTCTAGCCTGTTAATCTGGAGATAGCCATTGAGTAGCTAATGAGACTCTGTGTAGGCATGGCTTTCTCCTGAGACTTCTGAAAAATATCACGATATTTCCCTCGTGAAGATGGGAAGCTATCTTCCACAGTTGTTGGGAGTTAGTCTCAGACACAATGAATGACGGACAAGACAAGATGGCAGCATCTGAGAAGCTGAAGGAGCCAGAGCAGAAGCCACACGGGTTTGCCCTGATGGAGCCAGATCTCTGAAGCTGGAGAGGCCACATGGGGCCCCCTGCCAGTGATGAGTTGCTTCTGCCACCACTGGATGCTATTGATGGACCCTGAGCCCTGGAAGCGAGGAACCATGGGGAGACCCCTGCCAGCACTGGGATTCTGCACCCACTGACCTGTGACTTTGTGAGTTGGAAGGAGACATTATAGACTGGTATCGGGCATTTGGGATAATACTGGACTTATGACTTTGAACTCAATTGGGTTGGGATGCTTTCTCAGTGTTCCATTCCTCTTGTATATAAAACTTTTCCTTATATCTCTATGCGTGTCTATGAAATTTGTTCCTCTCGTCTACCCGGACTAACACAAGGATGGTGTAAAATATGAAAACAAAGATAAATTTTAAGTTATCAAGGGTTCATAAGGTGGGAAGGGAAAAAAGAGGAGCATATACCAAGGGATTAAGTAGAAAGAAAGTGCTTTGGAAATGAGGATGGCAACATATGTATAAGTGTACTTGATATAATTGAGGTATGGATTGTTATAAGATCTGTAAGCACCCCCAATAAAATGATTTATCAAAATTATTTTAAAGTGTCCCTTTTAGAACATGCAAAGGGAATGCATTGGATTATCAATGGATGAATGTTAGCTTTTTCCCATTTTCTGCAAAGAATTCCTGATTTCTTCCCTTGTTGAATTTTCTAACTTATTTTTCTCCTTCTATTCTAAGGGTCTCTGTGCTTTGCTTTTTTGGACAATTTTTACTTTAGCATGAGAGAAAGAGACTATGAATTCATATGTTATTGAGATTAAGTCTCACCATCCTCACTTCTAAGAAGCATTCTATCTGTACTTCTTTGAATATAGATTTGTTTGTTGTTCTCATACTATCAATATTTTTACCAGTGCCATAAATAAAATGTATCAATTCTTTTGCATTCATTTTCCAACTTTCCTATGCATTTGAAACAATTCATATTACTATGACTTGGTCCAGATGAATCTTAGTACTCAATGTGACATTTTGTTCTTTAACGCTTCTATTTTTCCCTTTTTTTAAAAATTGGAGGCTTGTACAACTCTTATCACAATCCATACATCCACCCATTGTGTCAAGTGCATTTGTATATTTGTTGCCATCATCATTCTCAAAACATTTGCTTTCTATTTGAGCCTTTGGTATCAGCTCCTCATTTTTACCTTCCCTCCCTGCTCCCTGATGAACCCTTGATAATTTATCAATTATAGTTATTTTTGTCTTATCTTACATGATCTGATTCTCCCTTCACCCACTCTTCTGTAGTTCCTCTCCAAGGGAGGAAGTTATATGTAGATCCTAGTAATCAGTTCCCCCTTTCTACTCCCACCCTCCTGGTATTGCCACTCTCAGCACTGGTCCTGAAGGGATCATCTGTCCTGGATGCCCTGTGTTTCCAGTTCCTATCTGTACCATTGTACATCATCTGATCTAGCTGAGGTGGGGCAGGGGAGGAGGAAGCATTCAGGATCTAGAGTAAAATTTTATGTTTCATCATTGCTACAATGCACCCTGACTGGCTCATCTCCTCCCCAGGACCCTTCTATAAGGGGATTGCCAGTTGCCTATAGATGGGTCTTGAGTCCCCTATCTGCACTCCTCCTCATTGAGAATGATTTGATTTTTTTTTTTTTTTTTGCTTTTTGATGCCTGATACCTGATCCCTTCAACACCTCATGATCACACAGGTTGGTGTGCTTTTTCTATGTGGGTTTTGTTGCTTCTCAACTAGATGGCCTTTTGTCATCATCAAAGCTTTAAGACTCCAGACACTATATCTTTTTTTTTAGGCATCACTGCCCTCTGGTGATGGAAGTAGGAGGCCCAGCCTTTGCTCCTGTGAGCTGGAATTGAACCTCCATCCCAGTGGGCCGCAGTCCCGCGCACAACCACTACGCCACTGGGGCTTAGCCCCACTATATCTTTTGATAGCCAAGTACTATCAGCTTTCTTTAATACCTTTGCTTATGTATCCGCTTTGTCCTCAGTGATTGTGTCAGGAAAGTGAGCATCGTGGAATACCAGTTTATAGAAGAAAGTATTCTTACGTTGATGGACTACTTGAGTGGAGGCCCAATGTCTATCTGCTACCTTAATACTAAACTTATAAATATATACACATGGATCTATATCCCTATCCTCATCTATAAATATGTTTACATATGTACATGCCTTTCTTTAGACCTCTATAAATATCCTTTGCCTCCTATTCTTTCTTGTATTTCATTTTACTTTCTTCTTGTCCCAATATCATGGTCAGCCTCCATTTGGGTTTCAGTAATTCCTCTTGGCTACAGTACCCTTGATCAAGCACTATCAGGCCTCTTACGTCCTCCTCCCTACCAATTTTGGATCACTTGTTATTCCCTTGTCACTGGGTTTGTTGCATCACTTCCTTTTCCTTCCCCTCCCCATCTCCCATGTCCCCACTGAACCATTGGTTGCATTGTTTTCTCATCCAGATTGTTTATTCAGTCTATCTTATCTTGATAGACCTGTTAGTATTGAATTTTTATGAGGCTATAGTTATCTATCTTGTACCCTACAACTCTTTTAAACATATTAATTGTTGTGTTTGGTCAATTTTCATTAAAACTTATTATATTTAGGTCTGATTAACTTTTCATAAATTTCTGTGAATGGTGTGAGGTATGGGTCTCATTTCATTTTTTTAGCATGTGAAAATTCAGTTTTACCAATACCATATATTGAATAGACTGTTTGTTGCCCATCAATTGCAGTGGGTACCTTTATTTAAAGTACATGTTACTTTTGAAATACCAACAAGGGCAATCATCTGCTAGAGTCAATGTCCACTTTTAGGGTGTTGATAATCGATGGTTCTAAGAGAACACAGACTCCTGATCCAATGTTATTTGAAAAATTGTCTCCTTTGCTACCTAAATTCCTTAGATCACAACAGATATATTTATTTTAAGATGATTTAGTAAAATATATATAACTATATTGTGCTATGTAAGAAAAATACCATATATACTCAGGTATAGGCTGAGGTTTTCAGTACATTTTAATGCAGTTTTGTGGTAAAATTAGGTGCCTTTGCTGTTATTCTGGTCAGCTTATACTAGAGTATGCACAATATTAAAAATGGGTGACTTTCAAAAAAAGAAAATTGTTTTCTCACAGATCTGAGGAATAAAATTCCCAAGCAGGGTCTCATCTTTGCCAAATTCTTCCTTGTTGGTAGTCCTTGATTCACTGACTTGAATTATGATCTCCATGTGCTGTCTGTTTTCATGTGTAAGTAGGTATCCAGTCTACTCTTTCTAGATTTAGAACCCAGCCCATTGGTTGTTTTTATTGTTCAGTACCCTTGAGTCATTTCTGACTCATAGAGACCCTTTTTGCAATAGAATTAATTCCTACCTTGACCTGCTCCATTTTCATAATTGTTCTTATTTTTGAGTCCATGTTGCATACAGTCAATTCAGTTGTTGAGGATCATCTATAATTTATATTCGGTTTGTTATACTGAGATGGCTTGTATGTTACTGTGATTTTGGAAGCCATTCTTTGTTTTTTCAAAGGCCATCATAGTCACCCAAAGTGAAGAAGTTTCAGTAGAGTTTTCAGTCTAAGAACAGGTTACAAAGAACGGATAGACTGTCCATTTCTGAGAAATTAGCCACTGAAAATATCATGTATAGCACCCTTTATCAAACAAAAATTATGAACATTTTTGCTGCGACTGTTTCTAACCATAACCTCCATCTAAGTAAATAAACTTCTGAGAAGAGTGTTTCCATCTCTTTAACCCTTCCCTAAAAACTTCTGCACTTTTCAATTTACATTATATTAAAATGGTAGTTTTTACATATTTCAGGGCTTTAAATCATATTTCTTTTCAACATTCTTTGAGTATGAGGAACACCATGTTTATTGAATATGTTATTTCTTTTTAGTATCTCACAAGAATTTAGACTTTCTTCATATCTCTTTCTTTTTTACCGATAGTTCTTGTTGCTTGGTTTCAAGAAATTTGTCTTCAAGATGACTAATTCTGATTTTCATTGCTTCAATTCTTTTGCTTTTCTCTTTAGAAGTACTATATAGTTCTAATATCTTAGTGCTTATCTGCTGGGTATCTCTTTGGAGTTGTTAAACTATTTCTAATTTTGCATTTATTTCATAAGATTGTGTTAGCCCGGGTAGACGAGAGGAACAAATTTAATAGACACGCATATGGATATAAGGAAAAGGTTTATATACAGAAGGAATGGGACATTGAGAAAGTATCCCAGCCCAGTCCAGTTCAAAGTCATAAGTCCGATATTAGCCCATATGCTCGATATCAGTCTATAAAGTCTCCTTCTGACTCATGAATTCACAGGCCAGTGGGTGCAGAATCCCAGCGCCAGCAGGGGTCCTCTCCTGGTTCCTCATTTCCAGGCCTCAGGGTCCATCAACAGCATCCAGTGATAGTAGAAGCAACTCAGCGCTGGCAGGGGTCTTCCCATGGTTTCTCCAGCTTCAGAGGTCTGGTTCCATCATGGCAAGGCCGTGTGCCTTCTCCTCCGGCTCCTGTACCAGTTTGGACACAGTCATCTTGTCTTGTCTGTAATTCCTTGTCTCTGAGACTAACTCTCCAAAACTAGGGAGATAGCTTCTCATCTCCACGAGAGAAATATCATGAGATTTCCCAGGAGTCTCAGGAGAAAGCCATGCCCACACAGAGGCCTCATTGGCTATTCAATGGCTATCTCCAGATTAACAGGCTAGATTCCACCCCTACATCTCAATTATGAAATTAACATAAGCACATGACTGCCACAGACCAGCCTTTGTTAATTTCACACTTTCACATAACTATGTAATCATATGTAATTTTGAAATGAACAATAAAATCTTACCAATACCTAATAGGATAAAACTAAAGTGCATACAATTCAATATATGTCACCATCATTTAAAAATAACATTCTATAAGTGAACAAAACATATTCTTTGCCTTACAACTGCAGTTACATAATATCTACACCTTGATCCTCTAATCCTATGAATATATATTCCACTACCTATGAAAATTTGCAAGCCAACCACCTCATGCATTTATTCTCCCATTTGGGGTATCTAATTTCTTTATTGCGCATTTACATCAACCCAGTGCTCTGAGGAAACAATCATATCCAACATGAAAATATACATTCCAGTTGGAAACTCCTGAAGTGTGCATCCATTAGCAAAGTCAAATCAGGGATATGTCCATCCATAAAGTCAGCAGGGATATGCACCAGTTCACAGACTCAAATGGCTTCTCTTCCTCTGGTCAACTCAATGCGGGCTGTTTCACTTAGCCTCACCAGGGTAGCCATTGGTTGACTTCCTTTTAGACCAAGGTCCCATCACAAATTCTCAACATACCTAGCTCTCTCATGCTAGGTCATGAACTTCAGACCAGTCAACCTGCTCTCGTCTCCTCTATTTCCTGTGAACCAGGTCCCACGGGTGTCAGTGGCCAAATTCAACCCGCCTATTTATTGCTGCAGTTCTCTTATTTCTTTTTCTTTTTTTTTTGTTTGGGCATCACTGTCCTCTGGTGGTGGGAGTAGGAGACCCAGCCTTTGCTACTGTGGAGCCGCCGCTGGAATTGAACCTCCATCCCAGTGGGCCGCAGTCCCACCCACAACCACTGTGCCAGTGGGGCTCAGCCCTGTTCACTTATTTCTACACAAAGTAGATCCAGGTGGAAACCTAGCAAGGATTTCAGCCTGCCACAGGTTTCCTTTAACATTGAGTCCCAGAGAGGAGTTTTCATCATTGTTCCATATTCCTTCGTTTCTGAAAATAATCACTAATGGAGATTTTCCAAGGAAACAGACTTGGAAATCCCCAAATCCATGCCAGCTACAGTTTATCTAAGTCCCAATCTCAAAACTATGTTCAGTGGTTGTCAGGGAATGTAGGTCAATGATGGAGGCAGCCTCTTTTCAAGAGTAAAAGTGGCCAACTAGCTGAGAAGCAACAAAGCTCACATGGAAGAAACCTGGTAGCTGGGGTGATCGCGAGGTGTTGAGGGGATCGGTTATTAGGCGTCAAAGAACAAAAAATCCTATCACTGTGAATGAAGGGGAGTCCAGAGTGGGAACCCAAAGGCTTTGGACCAAAGCCAATCTGTGGGTAACTGGACATTCTCTCACTGAAGGCTTGGGGAGGGGACAAGTCAGTCAGTATGTGGTATAACAACGATGAAACATAAAATGTTCCTCTAGTTCTTAAATGCTTCCACTCACCCACCCCACCTCTGCTCCCCACTATCATGATACCAATTCTACTTTATAAATACGACTGGAACAGGAAGCACGCTGGTACAGATAGGAACTGGAAACACAGGGAATCCAAAACGGAAGAACCCCTCAGAACCAGTGAAGAGAAGGGTGGTAATGGGAGGGGAGAGGGAAGGTGGTGTAGAAAGGGAGAACAGATTGCAGGGATCTACATATAGCCTTCTCCTTGGAGGATGGATATCAGAGAAGTGGGTGAAAGGAGATGTATGAGGGTGTAAGATATGACATAATAATAATAATCTATAAATAATCAAGGGTTCATGGGGGCATGGGGAGGGAGGAGAAAAATAAGGAGTGGATACCAGGGGCTCAAGTGGAAAGTATTTTGAGTACGATGAGGAAAACAAATATACCAACATGCTTGACACAATGGACGTATGTGTGGATTGTGATAAGAGTTGTATGAGCCCCCCAATAAAGTGATCAGAAAAAGAAAAAGAAAACAACACCCAAATTTCTCAGTAGATTCTCCCGTCACTTAAGAGTTTCTGCTCCCAGGCAGGGCCCAAAGTTGGTGCCTTTCCTAGTAGTGTCTGTCAGAGCTGAGCTGAGTGTCAAATTATAGCATCGATTGCTGTGAGGGAACAGATGTGTGGGCGTGTGTCTTTTTTGCCCAAGGGCTGCATCAGAAGCCAATGCCGTACAGCTTTCCTTTCATTAACTTCCCCTGCACAAACCCATCTGGTCCTCCCTCCCTCAGCACAGGCGTGCCCTTCCAGCTATGTGGAGGGAGGGGCGCCACTGTCCACAGTGGGATTAGATGACATCCAAAGTTATTCCTGGGTCTATTAGGTGTGGAGCTCAAGAGAGCAAGCCCGCCTGTCACGCAGTCCCATGTATTAGAGTGTTCCTTGCTGCCCTAGGGAACCCCCTGGAAGACAGCTTGCTGGGGATTTGCAGCTTTTGCAGGGCTCCCTACGTGAGCTTCTTTCTCCTTTAGTTTCCCCAATGGGTATCTGGGCCACTCGCATCTCCTACCTACAGGATTCAGAACTTCAGGTTTTTGATCCCCCCCACACACACACCTTTAAAAACTCTTTGTGGTAGAGGGTAGATGAAGAGTGTCTGCCTAAACAGTGTTTTTCAGGACACCTGTTGGCTTTCAAGGTTGTGACTTCTCACAAAGGTGATTGTCAGACATCTTCTCTGAGGTGTCTCTGAATGAGTTTGAACCACCAATATTTTGGCTAGTAACCTAGTGCTTCACCATTCATGTCACCCAGATTGCCTGGACAGTAGAAAAGGGAAGCATAAAAGAAGCTAAGACAAGAGTGGCATATGTTACAGTGGTGGTGATGCTTGTCTGTCCTTCCCAGATACGAATCAACCATTAAACCTCTAATGCATTAATCACTATGGAGATTGAAAAATCTCCGCATGGAAATCATACCCAAATTTTATATGTGGCTCAAGCTATTTAAATTTGTATGTTAACATGTTGCTACAACATAGCTGAAAACTTTAAAATATGCCAATTGAAATACAAATCACAAAAGGACAAATATTGTATATCTAAATTACAAAAAGAAAGCAATTGTAGAGACTAGAGTTTTATTAGTGATTACTGGAAAGGCCAGCTTCTCCATGGAAGCTAGTATCGGTATATTATACAAGAAGTAATGTTCTGTTTTAAGATGTTATCTTAAGCTCTTACTGGTAGCTTCTTGCTTAATTGAGTAAAACAAGAGACTGGGGTCACTGAACTGCCTCCTGCCAGATCTAGCCTAGTTTTGCACAGGAGTGACCAATATATCCTCAATTTGACCTTTCGATATCCCAAGGCTGACAAGGTACCTCCATCAATATCCTGGGCATGGACAAACAGTTATCTTCGTGATCCCGATTCCCCCATGAGGATACACAGAAGACTAGTTCCTGTGCGGAGTCACCCTGAGACGCATACCAATCAGACACAAGCTAGCTCCAAAAACATTCTACTAAAGGAACCTGGACCCCTGTCTCATGAAACCACTTGGGCGATGTGACTCCCAGGGCACTCATTTGCTTGGAAAGTCAAATAAAGCTACTTTGTTCACTTTCAATCATTTTTCATTTCTGTAGCCTGTTCAGCAAGGCCTGAAAGAATATATTAACACAGGTTGAGACAGCCAAGAGACCATAGCAGGAGGGATGGAGGAAGTGGGGAACACTTTTGTTAGGAGCCCCAAGTTTCCGGGAATGGTGGTGGCATAATTAGGAAACTGATAGTGGTGATGGGTGCACAACATGATTTGCATAACCAACTGTACATGTGAAAATTGCTGAATTGGCAAATGCTTTGTTATTGAATAAGACAATAAACAACAAGGAAAATGTATACATATGTGTGTAGGAATGTCATCTATAAAATACATTTATATACAACCAAATACTCTTCATTTAGTATATAAACATTAAAGGGATATCAGATTTCAAGTATATCAATGAAACATGTTGATGGGAAGGGGTTAAGGTGCTGGTAAATAATGCTTCCTTTTTGTTCCCCATAAAATACTAGTGTTGGAACTTTGAGGAGTTTAACTCACAAAAGGTAGTATAAGCCAGAGTGACCAGTAAAAGGAAGTCCAACAGCAAGGGACAGGCAAAATGTACTGAAATGCACTGTTAGACCCCTATTCTGCATTTCCACGGCCTCTTTAAGCCTTTTCTTTATTGTTCCCATTCTGTGTGTGTTCCACCTCACTGCCTGTGGCTGCGACCTAACTTCACCCCGTCTTAGTCCCATAGCTTCCCTTGAAGTCCACCAAGAAGCGCTATTCTGTCCGTGACGACAAAGTCCAGACACTCCAGGGAATCAACTATCTGTCAACCAAACCTCTGACCAGAGACAAGACCCCGTGGATGAACACTTTCTTAGTCCCCTGCCTCTACTGACCAGCGAAGTTCTAGGACAGCATTTATAGACTTTCTCCAGGAGCTTCTGAGTGCTTTAAGTAGTTAATTGTTCAACTACTAACTTAAAGATCAGTAGGTGGAACCCCCCCGGAGGCACACAGAAGAAAAGCTCGCTGATCTGCTTCAAAAAAGCCACAGCCTCAAAATTGTGACCAAGTGCAATTATACTATGAAGCACATGGAGATACTATGAGCTAGAATCTACTGTAGAATTGTTTTGGTTGCAAGCATTCAATTAAATTTCACAGTAGCCAGCTGAGTAGCACAGGTATTTATCGACCTTCCTTGCTTCACTCCAATAATGAGATACTAGCTCCCAGCTTCAGTCTGTTTCCTTGGGAACTCAGCCTGAGATCTCCGAACCCATTTCCATCCAAACCCATTTCCATCCACTCAATTTTTGACTCCAAATGGTAGAGTCGAACTGCCTCATGGTATTCCCAAGAAAACAGATGCCACATCTTTTCCTCAACTGGTGGGTTCAAATGATCAAACTTTTGGTTAGCAGCGGAGAGCTTACCTCTTGTCTAAAGCCTAAGCTAAGGAAATGGAGTCATGTGAGCTGGGATGGAGCTAAACTTTCTGATTCAGATGAAGGAGTCTTCATAAGAAAAGGATGCAAGGAAGAAAAGAGTGGGACACAGTTAAGCAAAGGTATAGATGCAAACACCCAGAGAAAAATATGTTTAAGTGGGTTCCATAGGCTGGGAAAATAAGCAATCGTTTGTTAAAAATGAAAACAAACCCCCAAACTTTTGCATGGTAAAAACCCATGGAAACAGGCAAAAGAAAGAAATGACAAAAATATCAGCAAGCTATTTTTATATTGCCAAAGCTTTTTACAAATGAGACAAAAAATAGTGTTCATAGTCAAATTCAAAATAATCTCAAATATATGGAAACTTCTCATGCTAAGGGAAATTCAAATTATAGCCACTGAAATACAATTTCTTGACTATTAAATTGGCAAAAATCCAAAAGTTTGAAAATTAACCATGTTGGAGATCTTGTAGGGGGATAAGTATTTTTATTTACTGCTGGTAGGAGTACAAATTATAATATTTCCCATGGAGAATTTGGAAATATCCTGAATAAAAAAGAATGCCTTTGGAGTTTGTTCCAATATTCCCACTTTGAAGAAGCAAATGTAAATTACACTTGAACAGATTTGGAATAGCATATGTACAAGTTTATTTGTCGAACATTATTTGTACAAATGAAAGTTTGGAAAAAGCCCACTTGTCCAACAATAGGAAGCTGCTGAAATCAACGGTTGTGCAACCACATAAAGGCTATTATAGCCCTTGAAAGAAAAGAATGAGGAAGAGTTCCACATAATGATAAAAATTATACTCTGGAACAAGTAGTCTTAAGCTTAAAAGGCAAGAGACAAAGGATAGTTATCTTGTGCTACATTTTGTGTGAGAAAGAAGAAACAAGCATGTATGAATGTGACTGTATGGGGGAGCTTCAAAACATTCATGGAAAAATAGAACAAAAAATAATGGTACCAATATACATATAATTTAAAAGAAATAAAATAGAAATATTTTAAATCCATTACTTACTGTTTGACTTAATCTATTCCAAATCTGACTTAAAATTTTGCTCATTTCAAATGTGGTTTTGAGTTTTTTATTTTTTCAATCTTAAAAATCTTGCATCTGGGGGGAAATGTGGTTTTTTACTTGATGTAGCATTAGAATACTGAGAGTTGTGCATCCTCATTGGATTTTGTCTTCTAAAACAAAAAGAACTTCAAAATCTCTTTAGCACATTTTAATAGTTTGTCATTAGTAAGTCTGATATGGTTGTTAAAACCATTTTATGTATATTGGAAGGGAAAAGTCCAAAGCAAGCCCACTGCCAGCAGGCCGATTTTAACTCCTTGAAACCCTGCAGGGCAGAATAGAATTGCTCCCTGGACTTTCTGAAGCTGCAAATCTTTTCAGGAGCAAAAAGGATCACCTTCCTTCCTCAGAGTAGCTCCTGTGTTTGAACTGCTGTCAGCAGTCAAACACTTACCAGTCCAAATCAAAACCCACTACACCACCGGGGCTTTTTTTTTTTTTTTAGCAAATGTAAACTACCTTAATTCAGTGAACAAACTTGGCATCCTTAATAATGGATACAGTCTTAGTTACCTAGTGTTGCTGTGACAGAACTATAAGTAACACTTGTGAATGACTTTACAGAACAAAAATGTATTTTCCCCCTCAGTGCAGGAGGCTGCAAGTTTGAATTCAGGGTGTCATCTCCAAAACAAGGCCACTTCTCTCATGGGCTGTAGAGGAACACCCTTATGTTTTCTGAGCTTCTGCTCCTGGACAATATTCATGTAGTTTAAAATCTCTTTTCTCCCATCTCTCCTCTGCTTGTTTGTTTAATATCTTTTATACATTCTAAAAGATTGACTCAAAACCCATCATACATTTATCCTATCTCATGAACATGGACAGCTTGTCTCATAACAAAGACAATCATTTACATATGGGATTGTAACTACATAGTGGTAAGGATTTGTTTACTTATCTCCATGGAATTTTATTTTTTAAATTTTATTTACTTATTTTTGCTGAGATTTCGATGAACGTTTACAGAACAAATTTGTTTTTCATTCCACTATTGATACACTTTCTTGTTTTGTGCATTTCTTTCGATCTCCACAATGTTTCAGCCCTCTTTTCACTTCTTCCGGTGTTTACCACTTCCCTTAGCTCTTCTCTTGGGCTCCTTCCTGTCCTCCAGCTTTATCATTGAGCGTGCATGATTCCTCTAATAATGTCCCTTCTGCCACTTCATAGGCTTGTTTATCCTTTATATGGAAGTTAAGCCATGAATTCCAAAGCGATGAGTTCCATTCCAGTCTTGAGAAGTTTCTTTGGGTTATAACCTTTTGAGTTCCATCAATCTCTATCATACCAGGAAGCCTGGTATTTTTTATGATTTTGAATTTTGTTCTACTGTTTTCTCCCAGGCTACCCAGAACCTCCTAAAGTGATCCCTTTTAGGGCACTCAGCAGTGACTACCAGGCACCATCTTGTTCTTCTGGACTTGGCGTCGTGGAAGCAGAGTTCACATACTCCACTAGTCCTTTAGATGGATTCCTGTTTTGTGTCTGATTTCCTTGACTTTTTGAATGGAGGGGGCCCAATAGTTGCATGTTACATGGCTGCTCACAAGCTTTTAAGATTCCAGTGACTCCTGACTGAATTAGAATGCAAACAATTGCCTTTGTAGATTCTGCTGTACTAATTGATATTAATGTCCCCTAATACTGTGATTTTGAACCTTGAGAAGTTTTCAAAACTTTCACCATTTGTAAATATTTGCAAATATATTTGCAGCATATATAAATTCACATGTAGAAACACCCTCTGCCAAACATATATATTCGTGGTGGTTGTCCCATTCAACTTTGCCCTTCTGTTCAGCATGAGTGTCTGTGTATCCATTTGAAGTTTATTATTAGCACTGTTATTGCAGAATTGTGTATCTCTGGGGAAGTCTTATAGTACCCTTGAGTTGATAACCACAGGCTTAGTAGTGGGAACGCATAAGCCACTCTGGGGGAGAAAAAGAAGAATGTCTGCTTCCATAGACGTTTACTGTCTCTGAAAACCAAGGGAACACTTTTACTTTGTCCTACAGAATTGGTTCACAGCTTGTCTTTCAGTTTATCATACTGTGGTGGCTTGCATGTTGCTGTAATGCTAGAGTCTATGTCATAACATTTCAAATACCATCAACATCACTAAAATTGGACAGATTTCAGTGAAGCTTCTGGACTAAGAACACACTACTCAGAGAAGGAATTGACTGCCCACTCCCAAGGAATCAGTAACTGAAACATTATGAATAGTAGCAGAATATTGTCAGATGTAGTACCAGAGTATGGAAAATTCAAGAAACAGCATCACATTTATCATAGAAAAGGACATTTCAACATCTGCTTTGTAGTGCAATATTATCTAAATTGAGTCAATACGTCTATTTTTCAGGATAATACACCAACCACTAAAGATAGTGATGAATAAACTGAAGAATTTTACCAAGTTCTTCAGTCTTAATTTTAGCAAATGTGTAATCAAAATGCATTCATAATTATTGTTGTTCTGAATGCCAACATTGGAACAAAGATAAAGGAATGGTAGTTGAAAAATATGGACTTGGTGATGGAAACAAAGCTGGAGATCTGATAATAGAATCTTGCAAGACTAATGACTTCTTCATCACCAGTATGTTTTTTAAACAAATGTATCTCTGGACATCTACAAATGCAATACACATAAATCAAACTGACTGTCAGAAATGATGATGGAGAAGCTTAATATCAACAGATAAAATGAGGACAAGGACTGACTGTGAAACAGATCACCAACTGTCCATATATAACTTCAGGTTGAAGTTAAAGAAAATTATAACAAATTCACAAGAGCCAAAACAGGACTTTGAGTATATCAAGAACATCATACATGAAGACAGCAAAAGGTCATTAAAAGACAGGAAATAAAAGATCAAAGTGGATGTGAGAAAAGACTCTGAAACTTAATCTGAAACTCTCAAGTCTAATCATACAGAAGCTAAAGCGAATGGAAGAAATAATGAAGTAAAAGAGGTGAACAGAAAATTTCAAATATCAAAGCAGCTCAAGAAGACAAAACAAAGTATTATAACGAACTGTTCACAGACCTGGAGTTAGAATACCAAAAGGAATAATACACTCAGCATAACTTAAGCTACAAGAACTGAAGAAAAAGTTCAAGCACCGAGTTGCAATCTTGAAAGATTCTGTAGGCAAAATATTGAATAAGACAGCACACTTCAAGAGAAGTTGGAAAGAATAGGCAGAACCATAGTACCAACAAAAATTAGTTGACATTCAACCATTTCAAGAGGTAGCATATGATCCAGAATCAACGTTCTGAAGGAAGAAATTCAAGCTGCACTGAAAGCAGTAGCCAAAAGCAAGTCTCCCGGAATTCTTGAAATGATAACCAAAAGATTTTCACAAACTTTTAAAAGGACGAGAAGCACTCACTTGTCTATAGCCAGGAAATTTGGAAGGCATCTACTTGGTTGAGTAACTGGAAGAGATCAATATTTGTGCCCATTCCAAAGAAAGGTTACCTAGCAGAATGCACAAAGTACAGAACAATATAATTAATATCACATGCAAGTAAAATTTTGCTGAAGATCATCCAACACTCATTGCAGCATAAAATTGAGGGTTGTAAAGGATTTTGCCTTGCTTCGGTCCACAATCAACGCTCACGGAAGCTGCAGTTAAGAGATCAAAGGACAAATTGCACTGGGTAAATAAGGCTGCACAAGACCTCTTTAAAACTGCTGAAAAGCAAGTGTACTATTTTAAAGATTAAGGTGTGCCTGACTCAATCCATGGCATTTTCAATCTCCTCCTATGCATGTGAAAGCTGCATATTGAATCAGGAAAACCAACAAATAAGTGATCCTTTCGAATTATGCTCTTGGTGAAGAATCTTGAAAGTACCGTGCACTGTCAAAAGAGCAAATAAATCTGTCTTGGAAGAAGTACATACAGTAGGAATGTTCCTTAGGAACAAGGAATGCAAGACTGAATCTCACGTACTTCAGACAGGGTATCGGGAGACACCAGTGCCTGGAAAAAGTATCACGATTGGTAAAGTAGGGTACAGTGACAAAGAGGAAACCCTTCCACAAGAGTGACTGACACAGTGACCAAGTCATGGGCTTGAACATAACAATTGTGAGGATGACATGCTACTGGATGGTGTTTCATTCTTTTGTACATCGGGTTGATTTGAGTAAGAACTGACTGAACAGCCCTTAATGACAATAGGGTGCTGAGTCATAATCAACCACATGGCAGTGGGTTTAGTTTGGGGTGTAAATATGATTTCCTTTTGTGGCCATTAACTCTTGTGCTCCTCCTCATGTCTTCTTTTGCCTTGATTATTTTGTGCTGATCTCCCCCTTATTGCATATTGCTTTTTCCTCCACCCACATTATTATGCCTTCTGTCTAGAAGGTGACTTACCTTCTCTTTGCCTCCCAATACTGGCAACCTTTAAAGAATTATTATTTCTGTTTCAATATCTTTTTTTGCTATTGCAGCTTCCTTTTTCATTTCTATTTATTTATTAAGAGTTTTATTGGCACTTCGTTCACATATCATACAATTCAATATTTCAGCCCTATAGAGAAGAGTTGTACAATCTGCTGCAATCAATGCTAGACTATTTGTTTTTTCTCCATACTCATTGTTATTCGTGTCATTTTTTTTTAATTTGGCAAAACTATACACATTTTTCTTGTGAATTGTGTGTGAAGGTTTGTTCACCAATCCAGCATTCAACTTTTTTTTAATTTTAATTTTTTAATTTTGGGGCATCATTGCTCTCCGGCGGTGGGAGTAGGAGGCCCAGCCCCACTGCTGGAACTGAACCTCCGTCCCAGTGGGCCGCAGTACCGCGCACAACCACTACGCCACCGGGGCTCAGCCCCTAGCATTCAATTTTTCATGCCTGTTTTATTTTATCTCATTCATTGCAATCTCGTCAATGTCACTTTGTCCTAAAGTAAGTGTTGCCCACTTGATTAATTATTCCAAGGTGTGCAGGCTTCAATAGTACTATTAGTCCCCTTTAGCTGACAATGAAGCCACATCAGTAAGTTCAGTTCCAGACCAGAAGGCTGACCAAGGATAAGTTTCATGGACTAAAGAGGCAAACTGGGTCTCCTGTATGCTATTGAGTTTTGTTCCACATCTTTCTCACACTATTTAGGCCCTTATAATATCATCTGTTTCACTCTTTTGAAGTGGTCTATTTTTTCATTAGTCTGATTATTTTCATATGTTTTAAAATGATATCTCTTATCTTTCCTTTTGAGCAGCGATTCTCAACCTGTGGGTCATGACTAAAGTGACCAGATGTACCACTTTTTAACAATCTAAGAACATCCCACAGCGTTTTAAAATCAAAATAAATATACTACAATACTATTTTTGCATTCTATGAAAATTTGTTGCTCCATATAGACCAAATTGTTATTCAAGAAACCCTCTCACCCCAGTCATTGGTGTCCGCATAAAATCTGATCACATTAGTCATGTACCCTTTGGGGGTCTAGCAACCCTTTCACAGGGGTTGCCCGATTCATAACAGTAGCAAAATTGCAGTCATGAAGTAGCAACAAAAATAATTTTATGATAGGGGTGAGGTCACCACATTGTGAACTGTATTAAAGGCTTGTGGCGTTAGGAAAGTTCACTGCTTTACAGAGTGAAAAACCAATAGTTGCACTTTAAATGGCCACTCATAAACTTTTAAGACTCCAGTTGTTGCTCATCAAAGTAGGACATATCTTTGTGAACTATGTTAAGCTGACTGTAGTAAATTTATAGTTTTATGTAAAGTGGAAGATATGGAAAAGTGTAGGAGTGGTATCCAACCTTTCAATCAGGTAACAGCCTGGTATTGCCTCCTTGTGGGCATGGCCTTCTCATAAGGAGGGCCCTGTGAACCTCCCCTTTTCTCTCTTTGCCTTCACCTTGTCTGACAAACCTTCATTGCTTCTAGAGCCCTAAAGATGTTACCACCATTGGACCCCTATGATTTTGCCCCCCATGAAATTCCTGTATTCTGCATCATTACAAATGATTGCCTGAAGAAGAAGAGGGACTTATGGACTAGTATCAGCCTTATGGACTTGAATTGGACTTGGCTGGAATGTATTCTTGATCTATAATTACTTCTTCATACATATACAAGTGTCACTGAATTTGTTTCGCTAGTCAACCTGGCCCAACACACTGACTTTGATACCCTCTGAGACTCTAGTTCTGAACTCTGAGGCCAAGCAATTAATTCCCTAAATGAATGCTTATTTCCAGAAGATTTTGTACTTTTGCTTTTTGTATGCTCCACCATATCTATATTTGCAGTGAGTAAATACTCATGTACAAATATACTATGTCACACACAGAGAGATATATGATATATTCCCACTTACCTTCCTTCGTTCTATGCAGGCATCTGCTCCTAGATTGCCATTACTTCAAGGTGCTGCCTTTAACTCATGGACTCCTCCCACTGTCTCCCACCCCCTTCATTATTCCTTGCCAATCTCCCTCTTATTGTCTGTCCACTGCTTCATCCAAGTTCTTGAAACCTACTTGATTTTCTCTCCACTTGGAATTTCTGTAACTGGACTATTGTCTCTTTTTATTTTGCAATTGTTTTCGTTGCAATTTTGTATCTCTAGTTCCCTATTTTCAGTCTTTTAGTTTTGTTTCACTATGTTTCACTGTGTATATTTCTATATCTGGGTTGACTTCAGGATGTTTCTTTCTGTATGCTAATATTATCAGGTTGCTTTGTCTGCCATTGTTGGCTATCTGTCTGAACAATTTGCTTTAATATTTCTTGTAAGATTGTTATAGTTCCTATAAATTTATGTTTATCTGGAATGTCCTGATATCATCACTACATTTGAGAGATAGTTTTGTTACATTTATGATTCTTGGTTGGTATTTTTCTTTTTGAGTTTTATATATGTCATCTCATTGTCCTCTTGCCTGCATAGTTTTTGCTGAGAAATCAGAAATTTCTCATATTGATCCTTTTTCATAGGTGAATTTGTAGATAACATTTTCCATAGTGATCTTGCAACGTCATAGTCTTTCTAGTAGTGCATGAGGGTTTCAGACCCTTTCAGTCCTCACAAGGATTTGTTTTCTATTTTCTTGTTGCTACTAATGTTAGCCCTTTGTTGCGTTTGTATCTACTGAATGACTAAAGATCTTCTGTATTTCTTTATACATTGGTTGGCTGCCTGAGTGTGTTCTTTGGTCAAATGTGTATTCATGTCCTCTACCCATTTTTCATTGGATTGCTTGTCTTTTTGCTGGTGAAACATTAAAACTTTCTATAAACTTTTAGACATCAAACCCTTATCCAATATGCTGTCATTAATATTTGCCCTAGTCTTCAAAAAAAATTATTTGGTCTTTATGGGAGGCATCACTGCCCAAAAGATTTTTTTATTGCATTGAGTCAATTTGGGGCAGAGTAGAACTCTATAGGTTTCTGAGACTAACTCCTTGTGGAAAGGGGAAACCGTGCTTTTTTTTCCTCAAGGAGAGGAGGGTGGTTTTGAACTGCTAACTTTACAGTTAGAAACCTAGTGTTTAACCCACTATACTCCCAGGGCTCCTTTCCAGTCTCTAGATTCTCTTTTACTATTTTTGTGAACTATTTTGATGCACATAATATTTAATTTTTAGTTTTCTATTTTTACATGTGTTTAATTATGTTTGGTAATGTATTTATACCATGGTACAGGACCTCTGAGATTGTCATTACTTTTCCTTACATGCTAATTGTAGTTTAGGGTTTTACATTTAGGTCTTGAAACCATCTTGAGTTAGTTTCTGTATATGGTGATATATGAATTCTGCTTCATTTTTCCTCCAATTGAATATTCAGTTTAGCTAGCATATTTTATAAAAGAGTGTCTCCCAGTTAAAGCTTTTCAGTCCTTTATCAAATATCAGTTACTTATAAATGGATTAGTTTACTTCAGGGATCTCAGTTCTGTTGCTCTGGCCTAGGGGCCTGTGATAGTTGGGGGTTTTTTGTGCCAGCATGGCACCCATAAGAAGATATGGGCGGAGGTTAGCCTGATAGTGTGGCCATCTATAAGGGGGATCCTGGGAATTTTCTCTCTCTCTCTCTCTCTCTCTCTCTCTCTGTCTTCACCTCCTCTGCATACCAGATGGAGACTTGCAATAGCAGTGGTGATGCATCTACTGCCATTAGATCCATGGGACTTTGCACCCACCACTCTTTGATCTTCCTGCATTCTGCATCATTGCATGTGGCTGCATGAGTCTGAAAGGGGACTTATGGTCTAGTATCAGGGTTGTGGACTTGAGTTGGACTGGGATGGGATGTTTTCCTGATATATAGAGATACTTTATATAAAGTCTCATACATGTCTCTGAATGTGTTTCTCTAATCAACTGACCTAACACAGTGTCTATAATTGTACAAATGCCAGGCTATTTTTGACGACTGTGGCTACTATTGTATAGTAGGTTTTGCAAAGTTTAAGTCTTTTCTTTGGTAATTTAGCGGTGATGTTTATCCGGGGTCTCCTTTCTTTCTGTATCAAGTTGGGAAGGCTTTCACTGCCGCTTGGCTCCAGAAAAAGGTCCTTGCTCTCTTCTAACTGTTTCCTCCTGGACAAGCTTCATGTGACCTGGCATTTCTCTTCCCCCATTTCCCTTTACTTTCTTGTTTAGTGTCTTTTATATCTCAAAAGAGATCTTCTGGTGCACTTGTACACATACACACTAATGGGGGAAAGTGATATGATGAGCCCTAAAACAACTGGGAATAGAAATACCATACAACCCAGCAATACTTCTGTTGGTCATATACCCCAAAGAAGTAAGAGAGAAAGCTCCCATGCTCATTGCAACAAAATTCACAATAGTGTGAAACTGAAAACATCCCAAATGCCCATCATAGAAAAATGGATAAAAATTATGGCACATATATATGATGGAACATTATGCATTCCTACAAAATAATGATAAATCCATGCAATAACCCATGACATGGATGAACAAGGAAACCAACGGAGTGAAGTTAGTCGATCATAAAGGATAAATAGGGCTGAGCCCCGGTGGTGTAAGTGGTTGAGGGCGGGACTGCGACCCGCGGGCTTGGAGGTTCAAATCCAGCGGCGGCTCTCAGGAGCAGCACTGGGTAGCTCCCACGACCACCAGAGGGCAGTGATGCCCAAAACAAAACAAAAACAAAAAAAAAGAATAAATCATGAATCTATTACTATAAGGGTAAACACCACAAACAAGGCAGACTTCTGTTCTTAGGTCATATAATCTTCTAATTATATGACTCTAGTCTCCCAAGCAATGAAGTAGTGAACCTGCCTAGTGCACATGAACCACACATACATAATCTGCTTTATTTATACTTCTTAGAAACCACTGAGGAAGAGGAGACCTCGACTCAGGTGAGGTCATTTTTCAAGATGTGGAGAGAGGGAAACGATCAATCTGGTGGTGCTATATGACATTGTTCTAACTATGTAAAGTGACTAGATTTTAAGTGGGACACCATTGACTGAGGAGAGGGTGGGGGTCCTTGATTAAAAACTTGGTCTATAGAGAGCAACAAAAATTTTCATAGAATGCAAAAATAGTACTGTAATATATTTATTTTAATTTTAAAATGCCACAGAACATTATTAAATAGTTAAAAAGTGGGACATATGGTCACCGTGTAGGTCACCCCAAATCAACAGATACTCCTACGACAGTGTTTAGCAAACCTCATTTGAAATTCAAGCCAAGACATGGGTTGAAGGAACATGTCTGGCTCAGGTAAGGTGATTATACTTCTTTTGGTGGATAAACCAGGTGGAACAACCTTCCACCAAGGGAAAACACTTAAAATAGGTAGATAGAACTCAAGGGAAGAATATGCCCAGTATTATGTTCCTTATTGGACACTTTTGACCTAGTTTCTAGTCAGCCCTCGGGGACGCAGACAGCTTTCTATAGACAACAAGGACTTTAGATTCTGTCGTTTCAAAATGCACAATATCCTTCATGGATCACACCAGATTTGGAAAGCACTCAGCTAACTGGGCTTCAACTTAAACTCACCTGTACCAGATCTAAGGAATGAACACACTACCTTGGATTTAAGGCTGAAACGCCCTGTGTGAGAAGAAGCAGATGACTTCTATCTCAAGACTATGGAAATGTCGATTGTTGGTTGGGATCTCTTTCTTTGAGGGTGCCCAATGAATGGCGCTCAGGATTATGACTAATTCAAGAAGAGGAACAAGTGTCAGGACATTGCAGGACCTAACAGTGTTCCCTTCTGTTGTGCACAAGGGTGCTATGGGTTGGAACTGATTCAATGACACTTAACAATAACAAGCAAGCAAGGATTCAGCACTAGCTTTACATATCCGTTGCAGAGAAGTCAAGTAAGTAAGACATCATGAAAGCAATCATATGCTTGATCATTCTCTTTTAAAAGTCAGTCACAAAAAAAGATAAAAGTTCTAAATTTTAAAAGACTGAAAGGAAGTGATGACAAAAGACAACATATAGCCATTGAACAGACTAAAAACTGAAGTCATTTGAAATGGAAGTTGGAATTAGACGATTTTTTTGCTGTTGCCATGGAGAGCCAGGAAGTAATTTCTGCCTCATGGTAATCATGTACACAACAATCATTCTCCTATGTGAGCCCATTAATGCAGCCACAATGCCAATCATCTCATTGATTATCTTCCCATTTTTTTTCTGACCCTCTACCGAGCCATGGGTCTGCCTTAAAATATGTTCAAAGTACAGGAGATGAAGTCTTAGCATTTCCATGAGGAGTATTATGGCTGTATTTCTTCTCAGATTGATTTCTTCATTCTTCTGGAAGTCCATGGCATATTCAATATTCTTTACCAACACCATAATTAAAGGCATCAATTTTCCTTCAGTCTACTTTACTCACTGTCCAGCTATCATATGTATACGAAGCAATTGAAAATACCATGATTTGGAACAGTTGAGTCCTCAATATGACATACTTTCTCTCTACCATTGTACAGAAATCTCTTGCAGCAGATTTGCCCCTATATCATTATATTTCTTGATTGATGCTTCCATGAATATTGACTGTGGATTTAAGTAAGAGACCTCTCTGACAACTTGAATCCCCCCCCCCATTTATCATGATGCTGTATGGCTCTGTTGTTGTGTGCTCACATGTAATTCATAGTAAAGATTGAAATTTTTTATTTTATTAGTAAGTTCTTGAAATTTTGTTTGCTGTCAGCAGACAAGGTTATGTCATTTGCATTTCAACTATTGTTAATGAGTCTACCATCAATTTCCATACTACATGCTTCTTCATATATACAGTTCATTCATCATACTAAATGAATACATAGGGTGAAAGGATATAAACTTAGCGTACACTTTTCCTGATTGTACACCACAGTACCCTTTGATGTGTTCCAATAATTGCCTTTTGCTCTTTGAAGAGATACATCATGAGAACAATGAAATGTTCTATAAGGGCCATTTTGAACATTTTTTCTGAAATTTCTTATAATCCCACAGTCTAATTCCTTTGCATACAAAGTCAATAAAACATAGCAAATATCATTCTGGTATTCTTTCTCTCAGCCAAGATCCATCTGATGACAGCAAAAATATTCCTCCTGGTCTCATAGGTTTGTTTTCAAACTTGCAGTCATATAAGTGAGATGTCAACTAAGTCTACATGGAAGAAGAAAAATAACATCTGTGAACCAAAGATTATAAATTATATAATCCAGATCCAATTGAGAGAACAGCATCAGAGCTTAAACGGTGAGAGTCTGTTGTGCGGTTATGGTGGACAGTGGATGTCCACAATACATTTGTAGGGTCTACACAGGGATTATGCCTCTGGTGATTTTCCTCTAACTATAATTGAGGGGTGAAAATAACAAGCTTTTTATTGTGAGTTAAGGGAGGTTTCATGCTTCAGTTAATCATTTTTGTATTCAATAACCTGGTTATCAGAGTATGGGAAAGATGACTATCAGATTAAAATGATAAATAAATCTGACTTGAATGGCTAAAATCTTGTCACTTAATCTCCCTTTGAATACACTTTATTTTGGATCGGCTTTTCAATATTTTCTGCTGGGTTCTTTTCATATAGGGGTTTTTCTTTGTTGTCTTTTTCATTGTTGGTAGCCTTACTGACCCCTATTATGCATTTTTCTATGTTTTTTGCTAAATGAAACCAAAATAGATGGATCTATAGAGAAAATAACTAGAATAAGGGTTCCTGTGGGGGAGGGGAGCTGGAAGGTGGCTGGATGGGAGACTGATATCAAGGAGTTAGAGAAAAAATAAAATGTTTGGAAACTGATTGTAGGAGCAACACTGATTGGTATGACCGAACTATGAAATACTATCATGCCTGGATTAACTCCATTTTAGCTAATAAAATGGTTGGGAGAAAAAAAAATTACTCCTTCCACATTCCCTTTTGAATACAGCTTGAATTTCTGGCAACTTCCCATTGATTATGTCTGTAACTATTTTTTAAATTATCTTAAGCAAAATTTTCCTTACATGTGCTATTAATGATGTTTTTCAGTAATTTCTCTCATCCTGTTGGACCACTTTTCTTTGGAATAAACATATATATGGATCTATTCCAGTCATTTGGCAAGTAGCTGTCTTCCAAATTTCTTGGCATGGACTAGTGAGCATTTCCAGCATTGCATCCATTTGATAAAATATCCCAGTTTGTGTTCAATCAATTCCTGGAGCCTTGTTTTTAACCAATGCCTTCCATGTGGCTAGGATGTCTTCTTTCAGCACCACCATTGCTGGAGCATATTCTACCTCCTTAAGTAGTTGGATGTCAGCCAGTTCTCATTCTACAAACTTTTTATTGTTAGTCAAATGGATGCTTATGTTTCAGATAATCATTTTTGTATTCAATAACTTAAACTACTTATCAAACCTCCCAATAACTTGTCTTGCACCCTGCTTTTCCTCTTCTCCCCCTTATATGGATACTCTCCTTCATCCGAGTTACCACCTTTATGCCCTCTAGCCTATTGCTTCTTCTTCCCTCCCTTCTCTTCCTACCCCTGGTAATAACTAAAATCGGTTTCTTTGATATGAAAAACTTTGTCTCATTTTTTCCAACACTCATCTCATTTGCCATTTGCTTTGTTGTAATTGAATACCTTCACTCAGCATAGTGATTTCCAAATCTATCCATAGAATAAGTCATTCCACTATTTTATCATTATCCATTGATAATGCATAGTATTCCCTTGTGTGTATGTACCAAAGTTTATTTTTCCATTCTTCCACTGAGGGACATCAGGCTGTTTCCAGCTTCTGGATATTGCCAACAGTGCTTTGATGAACATGGGTGTGCACAGTCTATTCATGTGATGGCTGTTCTTTGAGGTATATGTGCTAGTTTGGGTACACTAGAGAAACAAATTCATAAGCACGCATATGTATATAAGGGAGAGGTTTATATTGAAGAGAAATGGAACACAGAGAAAATATCCCAACCCAGTCCAGTCCAAGCCCACAAGTCTCATATTAGTCCCTATGTCTGATACCAGTCTGTAAAGTCTTCTTCAGATTCACGAGGCACATGCAGTGACACCAGGACAATCACAGGTCATTGGGTGCAGAGCCTTGTGTATCCAGTGGAGGTAGAAGCATCTCAGTGCTGACAGGGCCTCTAGGGCTTCTCAAGCATCTCAGTACTGGTAGGGATCTCTACATGACTTTTCTTCCTTTGGGGTCTGGTTTCATCAGGGTACGTGCATGTGGCCTCTTCTCTGGGATGGCTCCCAGGAAGTCAGCCTTGTGTCTTGTCATTAGAGCATCTCCAAAGGACTGAGCCGTAAATCTCCCACCTCCAAGGGAGAAATACCGCCAGATGTCCCAGAATTCTCTGGAGAAAGACATACCCACACAGAGGTCTCATTGGCTATCTCCAGATTAACAGGCTAGACTCCACCCCTACACTCCCAATTCTGAAATTGACACCAGATTACATACTGCCACAGTATATGCCAAGTAAAGGGATTGCTAGCTCTGTGGCAGTTCTAGTTCCAGTTGCTTGAAAAGGTACCATCCCACTTCCTACAGTGATTGTGCAGTTTTAAAGTCCCACCAGCAACATATGAGGATTCCAAACTCTTTGCTCCCTTCCAGCATTTGTTATTTTCTGAGCTTTATTAGTTTGCCTAAATGTTATCAATGTCAGTATGAAGTAATATCCCATGTTTGATTTGATTTGCATTTCTCAGATGGCTAGTGATCACAGGCATTTCCTCATAAGTTTCTGGCTGCTTCGTTAAACACTCTGTTCAGGTCATTTCAGTTTTTTACTTGGATTATTCATTTTTTTCTTGCTGAGATGCTGCATTTTCTATACATTTGAAGATTAGTAGTATGTTTTCTAATGCTTCATTGCCCTTTTGCCCAGAGTGCAGGTTCTTTTTTGATGAAGACTTTTTTATTTGGGGGGGGGGAGGGGGCAATCACTGGATGTATACATCTTTTGATGTACACAAGTGTCTTGCTTTTAGAAGGTCAGAAAGAAAACCAAAATACCCCGCTCACTACTATCAAGTCGATGCTGACTCATTGCAACCTGGTAGGAGAGCGTCAAAACAGGCTTATGAGTTTCTGAGACTGTAACTCTTCACTGGGGCAAAAAGTCCATACTTCTTTGGAGAAGCAGCCAGTGCTTTTGAACAGCTGACCTTGCAATTAGCAGCCCAAGAGCAACCACTACTTCATCAGGGATTCTTTTTTTTTGTTTGGTTGGTTTTTTGGGGTTTTGTTTGTTTGTTTTTTGTGGGCATCACTGCCTCTGGTGGTCGTGGGTGCTACCCAGTGCCGCTCCTGAGAGCCGCCGCTGGATTTGAACCTCCAACCCAGTGGGCCGCAGTCCCGCACTCAGCCACTACGTCACCGGGGCTCAGCCCAGGGATCCTTTTTAGGAGGTCCCAGGTGTCTATTTTGTTTTCTGCTGTGCGTCTGTTTTTCATTATGTTTTATAGTGTATTTATGTCCTGTGTTGTGCCCCTGTTTTGTCACTGATGATCTTTATAGTGCTGTGATTTACATTTAGGTCTTCAATCCTTCTTAAAGTCGTTTTTGTATATGAGGTGAGCTATGAGTCCTGTTTCATCCTTCTGAAAGCAGAAGTCAAATTATTCCAACATCATTAGTTGAAGAAACCTTAACCATTTATGTGTTTTGGTCCATAATGAAAATAAATTTTCCCGACATGTACAAATGTGCTTGACAAAATGGATGCATATATGGATTGTGATAAGAGCTGCAGAAGCCCCCAATAAAATGATAAAAATTAAAAGAAAATAGATTTTGATAATGAAAATAATTTGCCTGTAGATGCATAGAATTATTTCTGGGTTCTCTGTTCTGTTCTTTTCATCGACATAGAAATCATTGTGCCAATACGAGACTGTTATTATTACTATGATTGTGTAATAAGATTTGAGATGAAGAAATGAGAAGCCTACTGCTTTGTTCTTAGGCAGTGCTTTCCTTATCTTGGGTCTCTATTCTCTTAATATAGATTTCTGTATGGTCTCTTGATTTTTATTTACTTTAAAATTTTATTTTATTGGGGGCGTGTATAACTCTTATCACAACCCATACATGCATCCATTGTATCAAACAAATTTTTTGCCATCATCATTCTCAAAACATTTGCTTTCTACTTCAATTCTTGGTATCAGTGCCTCATTTTCCTTCCCTCTTGCTCCCTCCCTTATGAAACCTGGATAATTTATAAAATTTTATTTTCCATGTCTTGCACTATCTGATGTCTTCCTTTACCCCTTTACCTTAGCTGTAGTCCATCCCCCTGGGAGACTGGGAGGTTATAGGTAAGTCATTGTGATCGGTTCCCTCTTTCACACACACACCCTTCTTTCCTTTCCTCTCCCTCTATGGCTGCTCTCAATATTGGTCCTGAGGAGTTTATCTGTCCTGTTTTCCCTGTGTTTTCCATTCTTATCATATCCATGCACATGCTCTGATCTAGCCAGATTTGTAAGGTAGAATTGGAGTCATGATAGTGGGCGTGAGGAAGCATTAAAGAACCAGAGGAAAGGTGCATGTCTTATTTCCCTTTAGGCAGCTCACTCGATCTTTTTGACCATCTATTGGAAATGCCTAAACATCATTCTTTTGAATTCTTTTTCTGGTAATTCTTATACTTCTTCATCCTCATAAAGGTCTTTTGAATCTATACATTGGTTGTTTGTGCCAGTCTGTCTTGCTCTCTGTGTAAAATGAAAGGGTCTATTGTTTCCAGGACATCAAGATACAACTGTTAGAGATGGCTGGGTTGTGTGGGGCAGTCGATTTTGTCAAGTGATGAGATAAAGGAATAATGAACACATCAAAATCAAAAGCACACAACAGTAACAGTAATGACACGTTAAACAACAGGCAGCATTTGCATGGAGCCACTCGAATGGGAACCCAACTCAGCACACCTTGGACCATCTGATACTTTTTCCTCCTCAGTCACCAGGGTGTGGTGACCAATGGCTCACCTATGTTTTTCACAATTGAAATGTATTATTCACCAGTCTGTGAAGGGAGACTCTGTGGACAGGGGGTGAACAGACATGTAGGGCATTAGAGATTATTCTCGACCTCATCGGTCCCATGTCTATAATCTGGTGGTTCATCAAAACAAGATGATAAAACAGCTAAGGAAAACCAAAGGGGGAACCAATTTCAGAGATCTACATATGACCTCCTCTCTGGGGTATAGACAACAGTGAAGTGAGTGAAGGGACACATTGGGCAGTGTACAATATGGAAAAGTGATAACAATTTGTAAATTATTAAGGGTTCATGGGGGAGGGGGCGGGAAGGGAAATATGGGGAGTTGGTACTGGGAGCCTAAGTGGAGGGAAGATGTTTTGAGAATGATGATGGCAGCAAGTGTGCAAATGTGGCCTGTATACAGTTGATGGGAGTTGTATGAGCCCCCCAAAATTATTTATTTAGAAAAGGAGGGGGAAAGAGGTGCTTATACCAAGGACTCAAGTGGAAAATGTTTGGAAATGAATATGGCAACATGTGTACAAATATGCCCGATACAAATGATGTATTGAACACTATAAGAGCTGTAAGAGCCCCCAATAAAATCATTGATGAAAAAAATAAGAAAATCAAACAGCCAAGCTGCCTTTTTCCCTGCAGATCCACAGCCCTTGGCTTACTACTATGGATGTCAGGGTTGGTTTCTCCTCTATTGCCATTGTTCACAGGAAGCTTGTGAGCCAATTCTTTTCTTCCCCAATGATTTTATTGAAGACTCTTATAACTCTTCTAACATTCAATACATCATCTGTATCAAGCACATCCGCAAAAATGCCACCATATTCATTTTCAAATATTTTCTACTTGAGCCCCTGGTGTAAGCTCCTCTTTCCCCCTCCCCACTCTTTTTTTTTATAAATCATTTTATTGGGGGCTCATACAACTCCCATCATGATCCATACTTACATTAATTGTATGCAGACCACATTTGCATATTTGCTGCCATCATCACTCTCAAAGTATCCTCCCTCTACCTAGGCCCCCAGTACCAGCTCCCCATAGTTCCCTTCCCTCCACCCTCCCCCATGAATCCTTAATAATTTGAAAATTGCTATCACTTTTTCATATCGTACACTGTTCAATGTGTCCCTTCACTCCCTTCCCTGTTGTCCATGCCCCAGAAGGAAGGTTATATATAGATTCCTAAAATTGGTTCCCCTTTTCTCTTCCACCATCCCTCCACCCTCCCAGTATCACGACTCCTACCACTCTTCCTGAGGGATCATCTATCCTAAACTCTCCATGTTTCTGAGGAAGCCAATTCTTTTGGGGAACGTGACTCTGAGTATTTTTTCCATGTTCTTTTGATGCCTTCGTTGTGCCCTTTTTGTCGCTACCCCAAACTCAAAATCAAACCCACTTCCCTCCGGTCAATCCTGGCTCATCATAGAACTGTCTTCATAAGGTTTCCAAGACTGCAAATCTCTAGGGACAGAAATGGAACATCTATCTTTCATGGAATGTATACTGGCGTCAAACTGTTGACCTTTGTGTGAGCAGCCATTTTCCCCTAAAATCCTTCAATATTGAAACCCAGGTTTGAATTTTAGTCCAGTTTTTTGCCCTTGAGAAATACTGAGTGTGTTCTTTCCTTTTGGTTTTCTAGCTACAGGTTTTGCAAATTCATTATAATACTTCATTTGGCTTTTTCCCAATAACCTCTGAAGCTTTCTGCCCAGTGCTTTTCTTTTATATCTTCCTTTCACATTAGTTGCTGCACATTCAAGAGCAAACTTCAGAGTCCGTTCTAACATTCACTATCTCCCCATTCCTCTTTTCTGGGTTTTTCAATAATCTATTGTTTTCTCCATATAGAATATCCTCCCACAATTTTTCTGATCTTTGATCATTAGTGTGCAATGCATCAAAACTATTTTTGAGATGATCTCTAAATTCAAGTGGGTTATACTCGTGGTGCAGAAGTTGGTGGAAAAAAATCTTCAACTTCTTCATATTTAGCCTTAACGGCTGGTGCATAGATTTCGATAATAGTCATATCCATTGATATTTATTGTAGGCCTATCAATATTTTCCTATCCTTGGCAGTGTGGTATTTAAGCAGCATAGATCTTGAAATGTTGTTTTTCACAATGAGTGAAACTCCTTTCCTCTTCAATCTGTTATCCCCTCGATAGTAAATTATATGATTTCCCAATCTAAAAGAGATGGCATTTCCATGACCCAGTTAGGAAGGACTTGGCCATTCCAGTGGCCCAGTAAGGAAAGCCCTGGCAAGGAATCTCTTGGATTGCCAGCACCCTGGAAAGGAAGACTCTGGTGATCCCTACAACCTGGTAAGGAAGCCTTATCCACCCCCTTTCTCCATCAAGGAAGCCCTAAGGCATCTTTTTACCCAAACAGGTAAGGCCATATCTCTGCAAGGAAATGCCCATCTACCCCGATGCATCAGCAAGGAATATCATACTATTCTAGAGCCCCAGGGAGGAAGACTCCAGCCATGCGCATGCCTCAGTAAGGGAACACCTGTCAGTCCCAGTGCCCAAACAAGAAAAAGAAAGCAATTTCCCCTCAACTCTGCTGTCCTCCCAACACTAACACCTGCACCACGAAGCTGTGGAAAGAGCAGTAAACCAATGTGTGTGTGAGAGAGGGGGCTGGGGACAGGCACAAACAACTGGATGACACACAAATTCAAAGTAATATTATGAAGAAAAAGCCTTGGAACTACAGAAATAGAATTCAGAAGAATGAAATCCAGGTATTTTCAATTGATAGAAGAAATGTTCAAGAGAACAAGAGAAAGGATAGGCAATAGAAATCCTACACCAACTTGAATTCCAGAAGCTAAATAATACAATTAGAAAAAATGATAAAGAGCAGAATAATAAAATTGAAGAACTGGAAAACTGAATTATGAGTTTGAAGACAAGTTCTTTTCCTGGAATGAAAAGAAACAAATGACTTTTTCTATTGTTTTTTGAGTAAAAGAATCCATAGAAAGCATAAGAATTATGTGGGACACTACCAAAAGGAACTTTCTTAATGGAATTCAAGGTCAGAAGAAACAAACAAAACAAGAAAACAGAAAGAAACAGAAATTATACAAAGAAAATAGTACAAGAAACAATGGCAGAAAACTGCCCTAACCCATAAAATAGGAAAAAATAACTATTGAAGAACCCTGGCAGCATAGAACACCAAAAGAAAAATGTCACAAAAAAGAAGTCACCTACAAAGGAAAATCAGTAGAAACTACAAAGGCAAGAACAAGTTAGAGTGACATATAAAGCCCTAATAAAAGAAACTGCCAAACAAGAGTCCTATATTTTGAAAAATGGCCCTTCAAATACGATGGGCAAGTAAGTGTACTTCCAGAAAAAGAGAAATCTAAAAATTTTATGAAACAAGACAAGCATTACAAAAATACCAAAGGAAACACTTTGGACGGAGAATCAAAACACCAGACACACATGAAAGCAAAATACAAGACAACACCACCCAAATATCTGCATATTCAAAACAGTAATCAAAGCAGTAAAGTAATAAAGGGAGAACAAATAAATGAAAACAAAAACACACAGCAAAATGATAGCAACATATCTGCAAACCCACACATATAAATAAGGCACTGAATTTTAATGACCTAAATGCTCTCATCAAGAAACAGAGAGAAGTGGACTGAATAACAGAACAAGATCCATCAATATGCTGCCTACAAGAAAGATGTTAGACACAAAGACAAAAATAATCTAAAAGTAAGAAGATAGAAAAGATTGTACCAAGCTAGTGACAATCAAAAAAAATGAGCAGGAGTGGTAATATAAATTGCAGATAAAATAGTCTTTGAGGTAAAAAACGTCATGAGAGAAATAAAAGGATATTACACAATGATTAAATGAATACTAGAACAAGAGAACATAATCATAATAAACATATATGAATTCAATGAAAATCCCTTAAAATATATTAGTCAAACATTTACAGAGTTGAAATGAGAAACAGACAATACAACAACAATAGGATACTTGAAGACATCACTCTCAAAAGACAGATCATAAATTAACTGCTGATGCACATAGAACTTTTTGAATATGAATGAACTATGGAAACATATTATATGTGATTGATCTCAATAAAAATATTGGGAAATATTTTTATTTAGAAAAGATCAAGAAGAAAGGAACACAATAAACACAGAGAATGACTAAACAAAGCAATTAGCCAACTGAACCTCCTAGACATATGCAGAACACTCTGCAACATAGTTTACATTCTTTTCCAGTGGATATGGAATATTCTTTAAAATAAACCACATGTTAGGTGTCTTAGTCCAGATTCACTGGAAAAACAAATCCAGAGACACACGTATGTGTCTAAATGAGAACTATATATCAAAGAGCTATTGCATATTGAGAAAACATCCCACCCCAGTCCAGATCAAGCCAATAAGTCCAATATTAACCCATGTGTCCAAAACTAGTCCATAAATTCTTCTTCAGATTCACACAGCACATGCACGTTGTGTCAGTCCGGGTAGGCTAGAGGAACAAATTCAAGGACACGAATATGGATATAGGGAAAAGGTTTATATACAAGAGGAACAGGACATTGAACCAAGTCCAGTTCAAAGTCATAAGTCCGATATTAACCCATATGCCCGAAATCAGTCCATGAAGTCTCCTTCCGACTCACGAAGTCACGGGTCAGTGGGTGCAGAATCCCGGCACTGACAGGGGTCTCCATATGGCTCCTCACTTCCAGGCCTCAGGGTCCATCAACAGCAGAAGAAACTCACTGCTGGCAGAGGTCTCCATGTGGCCGTCCCAGCTTCAGAGGTCTGGTTCCACTGGGGCAAAGCCGTGTGATCTCTCTGCCAGCACCTCCAGCTTCTCGGACGCTGCCATCTTGTCTTGTCCATGATTCAGCGTCTCTGAGACTAACTCCCAACCACTGGGGAAGATAGCTTCTCATCTTCATGAGGGAAATATCGTGAGATTTCCCAGAAGTCTCAGGAGAAAGCCATGCCCACATAGAGGCCTCATTGGCTACTCAATGGCTATCTCCAGATTAACAGGAGAGACTCCACCCCTACATTTCAATCATAAAATTAACATGAACACGTGACTGTCACACACATGCAATGATGCCAAGTGCAGGAAGATCACAGACCAATGGGTAAAAAGTTTTGTGGATCGAGTGGTGGTGGAAGCATCACAGTCCTGGGGAGCATCTCCATGTGAAAGGAAGGTAAAGGAAGGTGAAGGAGAGAGAATGTGTTTTCACCTCCTAGGAGAAAAAGAGGAAGTTCCTAGACTCATCATGAGAAGACCATTCCCATAAGTAGGCATTGTCATTCTGTGACTTGATTGACAGGCTAGACTCCACCCATAGACATTTTCTTTTTTTTTTATCAAGTTGACAGGAAGTTGTATACTACTACATTAGGTTTAAAAAGCAAATCTTAATGCATTTAGAAATGCTGACATTCTGTGCTCTGTTTTTTAAGATCACAATGCTGTGAAAATAGAAATTTAAAATAGAAATCAGCAAGGGGAAAAAATAAATGCTTGGAAACTGAATCATACACTACTTAATAATGGCTGAAATAAATGATATGAGATGAGATTTCTTTTTTTATTTCTGGAAACAAAAAGGAACAAAAACACAGCATACTAAAACCTACAGGAGCCAGCCAAAGTAGTTATCACAGACAGCTTATATTAATCAATGAGCACATGATAAAAGAGGAGACACCCCAAAGTCAGCATTTTAACCCAGCGTCTTCAATAGCTAGAACGAGAGTAACAACATAAATCTAAAATAGCTAAAAGAAAGAAGGCTGAGCCCCGGTGGCGTAGTGGTTGTGCGCGGGACTGCGGCCCACTGGGATGGAGGCTCGATTCCAGCTCCACGGAGCAAAGGCTGGGCCTCCTACTCCCACCACCAGGGCAATGATGCCCCCCCCCACAAAAAAAATAAAGAACCAAAAGGGCTGAGCCCCGGTGGCATAAGTGGTTGAGTGCTAGACTGCGGCCCGCGAGCTTGGCGGTTCATATCCATCCGTGGCTCTCAGGAGCAGCGCTGGGTAGCTCCCATGACCACCAGCGGGCAGTGATGTCCCCCCCAAAAAAAAAAATAAAAAAGAAAGAAAGAAAACAATAAATATCGAGCAAAATGAAATAAATTGAAAAAGCAATAGAAAAATCAAGAACACAAGAAGATGGTATTTTGAAAGGATTAACAAAATGAACAAAGAACTGCCAAACTGCACAAAGGAAAAGGAAGAGAAGGTGGAAATACGAAGAATATATGATGAAAATTGTGGTGTCACAGCAGAAACAAATGAAATGAAAAGTATAATAACACATTATTATGAAACACTGTCCTCCAACATATTTTTTAAAGTAGGTAAAATAGAAAGATACAATCTATCCACATTAAGGCAGACTCATATAAAAAGCCTCCAAACCTCTTAACACGAGCAATAGAGTAGGTCATTAAATTTTTTTTAACCAAAAAACAGTCCAAGATCACATGACTTCACCAGGTAATCCTAATAAGTATTCTGAGAAGACCTGACAACAATTCTACATTGTCTTTTCCAGAATTTAAAAAAGGACAGCAAACTCTTGAACTCATTTTATGAAGAAGCATAACCCTGATACCCAAACCAGGCAAAGACAACACCAAGATAGAAAGGAACAATTATTTATTCCTTGTGAACACAGATGCAAAAATTCTCAACAAAATTATTGCCAATAGATTCCAACAATATACCAAACACACACCTCACGATGACGTATGATTCTAAGTACACAAGGATGGTTTGACCTTATATGAACAATCAATGTAGTTCACCACAGGAGCATAACAGAAAATAAGAGCCACATCATCATATTAATTGACATAGAAAAGGCATCAGACAATAATCAACACCCATCCTTGATAACACTCAACAGAATAGGAATAGAAGAAAATTTTCTCAATACAAACAATGAAGGCAATATATGGAAAAAATCAATGGCCCAAACCTTCCTCAGTGTGGGGAAACGTAAATCATTCTTGTTGCATACGGGAGCTAGACAAGAACTGCACTCATCACCATTCCTAGTCAACACTGTGCTGGAACTCTTAGTCAACACCATTAGGCAGCTAAAAAAAAACCAGAGTGCAGATTAGCAAAGAAGTGAAACTCTCACAACTTTCAGATATTATTTCATTTCTAGAAAACCACAAATGGTTGACCCCAACATTATTGGAAAGAATTGGTAGTGTTGGAGGAGAGAACATTTACAGACAAAAAAATCAATAGGATTCCTGTGTAGTAATGAGGAGAGGTCTGCAAAAGTAATCACGAAAACAATATATTTATAAAGTTGCACAAATAATCAAATACTTAGGAATTAACCTAACAAGAGAAACAAAAGATTTGTACAAAGAAAAACTACAGAGCACTACTATAAGAAACAAAAAGAGATATGTAAATGGAAGATTCATCTATTTCATGAATAGAAGGCTGTAACATCGTGAAAATATTGATCCTATCCAAGCAATCTATAAATACAATATAATTCCAATCCAGATCCCAGATCCCTCCTTTAAAGAAAGGGAAAAATAATTATTTACTTTTTAGAGACCCGGGGAAGATTAGAGACCCAGGAAAAGTAAAGAACTTTTTTCCCTAGTTTTTTTTATTTTTCTCCCCTTAAAAAAATTTATTGGGGGCTCATACAATTCTTATCACAATCCATACATCCATCCATTTTGTCAAGCACATTTGTACATTTATTGCCCTCATCATTCTCAAAACCTTTGTTTTCTACTTTAGCTCCTGGTATCAGCTCCTCATTTTTCTTCTCCCTCCCCACTCCCTGCTAGCTCATGAATCCTTGATAATTTATAAGTTATTATTCTGTTGTTGATCCCCCAGAGGTTATATATAGATCCTTCTAATCAGTTCCCCCTTTCTAACCCACCCACCCAGAATTGCCACTCTCAGCACTGATCCTGAAGGGATCATCTGGCCTAGATTCCCTGTGTTTCCATTTGCTATCTGTACCAGTGTACATCCTCTAGTCTAGCCGAATTTGTAGAGTAGAACTGGGATCATGATAGTTGGCGGGGGGGGGGCATTTAAAATTAGAGGAAAGTTTTACGTTTCATCATTGCTACACTGCACCCTAACTGACTCGTCTCCTCAGCACGACCCTTCTGTAAGGAAATGTCCAGTTACCTATAGATGGATCTTGGGTCCCCAGTCTGCACTCCCCCTCATTCACAATGGTTTGATTTTTTTGTTCTTTGATGCCTGATACCTGATCCCTTCAACACTTCATGATCACAAAGGCTGGTGTGCTTCTTCCATATGGACATTGTTGCTTCTGAACTTGATGGTGCTAGTTTATGGTCAAGTCTTTAAGAACCCAGCCACTATATCTTTTGAAAGCTGGGCACCATCAGCTTTGTTCACCACATTTGCTTACGCACATATTTGTCTTCAGAGATTGTATCAGGAAGGTGTGCACACAATGATATGATTTTTTACTTGTATGCCCTATACCTGATCCTTTTGACATCTCGTGATGATGCAGTGCTGCTGTTTTCTCCTCCAGATTGTTTACCCAGTCTATTTTATCTAGATAGACCTGCTGAAATAATGGCATGCATGAAAACAAGACAGAGAAAAACAAAGTGACAAAAGAAAACAAAACAACAATAAAAACAATGACTAAAAAGGGGAAAGGTTGTCAATAGTCCAAGGACTGTTGTTGACCTTTAGGACTCTTTCCGGATTGAGTCTGATGGGGTTCCATGTCCTGGTCCCAAAGTCTATTTTTGGTATTCCCTCAGGATTTTCTAGCTCTGCTGCCTCTGCTATTCTGTTGCACTCCTTCAGTGTTATGACCCTGTGTGATGGGATCAGCTCACACACAATTCCCACACGGTGTCTCCAGTGTCGTCCCCTGGAAGCCTATGGGTCAGTGAGGGATGTCGTGCATCATCCTGGGGCCAGCCATCTGTGCACTGGTGGGGCAGGATGTGCTCAACTCTCCCTTCCTCCCCCTTCATTTTGCTCCTGTGTGCTCTGATGAGGCAAGTCCCTGTCCCTGAGCTGCAGCTTCAGTGCTGTCCTCTGAAGTATGTTTCTCTTGGGGAGGGGCAGCTGAGCACATAGTTGGGATTGGGGCTGGCACCTCAGATCTCTCTACTGGTTCCCTACTTCATGTCAGCATGTTGTATTCGCATCTTGGAGCACCGGATTGGAGTATGGTCCCTCTTTCCCTGTGGAGAGATAAAAAAAAATACCCTCTCCATTGGGGGGTTGGTGCCATTTCCCTAATACTCATTTATTCCCCCCTTCCCCCGCTCCTTTTTAGTTGGCTACCATATGGATCTCTGGATTTGGTCTGGCCCCTGTCATACTACCTGGACCTCACCCTAGAAGTATTTGAATACACTAGTTTTTCTCTATGTCCCTTTTGCATTTTTTAAGCTTACATCAGTGGACTCATGTTGTGCTTGGCTTATTTCACTTTGCATAATTTTCTCCAGTTCTTCCCATGCAGCAATGTGCTTCATGCATTCATCACTGATTTTCAGTCATGTGTAGTACTCCATTGTATTTATGTACCACAATTTTTAATCCATTCATCATTTGATGGAAATTTGGGTTGTTTCCAACTTCTTGCAATTGTGAACCGTGCCAAGATGAACATTAGAGCATAGATGTCTGGATGTGGTTTCTTTCTTGCTTCTCCTGGGTATATGTCCAGTAGGGGGATGGCTTGGTCATATGATAACTCAATTTCCATCTGTTTTCGATATCGCCAAATCACTTTTCTTAGTGCTTGTACATACATACAGGTCCTGCGGCAGTGGCTGAGTGTTCCTGTCTCCCCACAGCACTCCAATACTTTTGCAATCTGATTTTTTTAATTGGACTATCTTCGAAGTTGTTAGGTGTTATATCACTGTTATTTTAATCTGCATTTCTCTTATGACTAATGATCGGGAACATTTTTTCATATGTTTATTGGACATTCTGATTTCTGTTCAGGTCCTTTGCCCACCTCTTCAGTGGGCAATTAATTTTTTCCTTTTTGGAAGCTAACACAGTACCTTAGATTTTAGTAATAAGACTTTTCTCTGATGTGTCATTGATAAAAGATGCTTTCCCAGTCCATGTGCTTTCGTAATACTCTCGTGGTGATTCCTTTCAATATACACAGATGGTTTTATCTTCAGTATATCTCACTTGTCAATTTGTGCCTCCTCTGTGTTTGTGTCCTTCCCTATTTCTGATAACCTATGTACTCCCTGTGCCAAAGTTCTTAGGTTTGTCCCAATTTCCTCATTGGTGGCCCTAATAGTTTGGGGTTTTACTTGGAAGTCTGTGACCCACCTTGAGTTTATTCTTGTGCATGGAATGAGATGAGGGTCTTGCTTCCTTTTTCTCCAGGTGGATATCTAATTTTTCTAGCATCACTTGTTGAAGAGGGCATCTGCTTCCCATATGATATTTTTGGGTCCTTATCAAAGATCAGTTGTCTGTATGGTGATAGTTTTATTTCTGGGTTTTCAGTTATTTTCCATTGATCTAAGTATCTGGCATTATACCAATAACATATGGTTTCAACCACTTTGGCTGTATCATATGTTCTAAAGTCATGTAAAGCAAGTCCTCCCACTGTATCCTTCTTCTTGAGGAGTTCTCTGCTAATTCTGAGCTCTCCCCCCCCCCACACACACACCATCATATGAAGTTGGCAATCCATTTTTTCGTTTCTTTGAAGAAAGATGACGGTAATTGTATTGGGTTTGCATTGAAATTATATAGTTTCTTGATCAGAATTGGCATCTTTACTATATTGAGTCTTCCAATCCCAAAGCATGGCATGTTCTCCCATTCGTTGAGGCACTCTTGGTTTCTTGTCATAGTGTTCTGTAGTTTTTCTCATATAGATCTTTTGCTCTTTAGTCAGGTATATCCCTGAATATTTCAATTTATGCTTGACTATTGTGAAGGGTACCACCTTTTGATCTCCTCTTCTGTGTATAGCAGTCAGATTGACTTCTGTTTGCTGATCTTGCATCCTGTTATTATGCCATACTCTTCTATTGCTTCCAGTACTCCCCATGTGGAGCTTTTGAGATTTTCCATATATAAATTATATCAACTGCAAATAATGAGAGTTTCACCTCTTCCTTCTCCAGGTGAATACCTTCTTTGCCTTATGCTGTTCACTAAAACCTCTGATACAATGTTAAATAAGAGTAGGGACAACGGGAATCCTTGTCTGGTCCATTTTTTCATTAGAATTGTTTTCATCTTTTCTCCATTGACTACCACATTGACTGTTGGTTTTTCACATACAGCTTGTGTTACCTTAAGGAATTTCCTTCCATTCCTATCTTCTCAAGTGTCTTAAACAGGAATTGGTGTTGGATGCTGTCAAATGCTTTCTCTGCATCTATCAATATTAACATGTGGTTCTTAGCATTTTTCATGTCAATGTGGCTAATGATATTAATAGTCTTTCGTATGCTGAATCATTTTTTTTGCATTTGCTTAAGTCTGCTTGGCTGTCCTTTACTTCACTGGTGCAGTTCTCTGCTTCCTCCAGTTGATTCATGATGTCTGTGAGTCTGCTACTGTTTTTTTATCTCTTCCCTAAGCTCTTGTCTTTCCCTTTTGTGTATGGATTTTAGCTCCCCTATCATTTCATCCTTTTTCTGTATTGTTTCCCTCATATCCTATATGACTCCAAGCAACATTCTGAAAAGTTCTATGTCAGATCAATGTCTGTTTCTTTAATGCACATCATTAAGTTCAAGACATCTTCTGCCATTGACTTTTGTTTCCCCTGATTTTTGTTGAGGTCATTCGGGCTGATTGCTGATTGCGTTGTGTCGTTTAAGTGGAGCCAGGTGCCCTTTTCTTGGGAGTCAAAGAGCTCTGACTCTCTCGGGCAGAATGCCCATTCAAACTGCCTGCAGCTAATTTCACTATGGAGTTGGTCTACTACTTTATCCTCATGTGACTCCAGTCTTTCCCTAGTTAATCAGTATGCTGTTATTTGGAAGGCAAGTTCGATGATCCTCTTAGGGGACATGGGTTGGGTTGTTGTGGATGCATGAGGATGATACTGAACTGGGTGATCTCACAAAAAGCCATAATGGTGTGGCCCACGGCAGCTTGGGGCACCACAGAGGGCATGTGGGGTGTCCGCTGCAAGGGGAGTGCCACAGAAGGCTGGCAGTTGCCTGCTTTGGTGTAGAACACCGCGAGTGGTAGGCAGAACCTCCCTCATCAGGTAGATCACTGTGAAGGTGGGTCATAGGTTCCTACAGCAGCATGGAATGTTTGCAGGTGTCAGCCAAGTTGCCTTAGGCTGTGTGAAGAACTAAGCCAGGCAGGAAGATGTTCGCTCAGTCAAATGAGAACACAGAAGACAGATAGGACCTCTCCCAGCCACTCAGGCAGGAATTCTCTGGGAAGACATTGGCCAGAATACTTCCTGGTGGATGGCTGGCAGGCTCTCCCCAGCCTCGAGTTATGCTGCACGAGATGGGGCTCTCCCAGATAGGTGGAGTGCAGGTATAAATGCCCTAGGCTAAGGGGAGTGATCTGGAGGTCTGCAGTGGTGTGTGATAGAAAATGGAAGAGATAAAGAGGAAAAAACATAAAAAACAAAGCCTGCTGAGACTGTGGGGGTATAGAGAGAAGAGAGAGAAGCAAAAGTAGCAATATAGCTGAGCCCCCAGCCCTCACCACGGGGCTGCAAGGGTTTAATCCCTGCCCCAAGGCAGAGGCAATGTGTGGCTGTGTTAAGATAAATCCTCTGTGCTGGCTCCAAATACTCCCAGCTCTGGCCAGCTCTGGTCAAACCTAGCCAGCCTCCACTGTGGTAATCCAAAAGCTACCAACCCCTCAAAACCTTGGGGATCTGTGCCTACTTCTCTTTATGATGCTCCTCCTGTGACGCACCAGTGTTGAATTTCCCTCTTAGTAACTCCTGGGCTGATTTCTACAGCCTCCCTATGGTATGTGTTACTCAGTCACTATCTTCCCGGAACTCTTTCATAAAGAACCTCTTAAGGACAAAATAGATACCTCTCACTATTCAGTCTTTGAGACTGTGACAGTAGTCAAATCAGTTTGGTACTGGTACATTGACAGAAACATAGGTCAATGGATTAGAATAGAAAATCCCAAAATAAATTCATCCACCTATAGACAATTGATCTTAGACAAATGACCAGAGAACATTACTTTTTGAACCACAAGACAAAAATTTTTCCCCCAAAATGGAGAAAACACAAGGGTGCATGTTATGGTCTGAAGGTGTGGTACCACAGAACATTTTAGAATACTGGTACAATTTGGTTCCGATTTTTTTTCTTGTTTTCCTACTCTAAAAATTGGGTGATTCTTATGATCAGGTGTGTCTTATGGTCCAAAAAATACGGTAAGTGGGAAAGTCCCTACAACAAAATAGTACTGGCAAAATTTGGTCTCCACCAGCAGAAAAATGAAACAGGACCCATACCTTGCTCCATGAATAAAAATGAACTTAATATCAAAGACCTACATGCAACTTACAGAGCTATAAAAATTCTCACTGAGAGAACAGGGACAAATTAGGGGCCCTATTACAGGGTGAAGACATACTATCAAACATAACAAAGGAAGCACATACTGTAGAAGACAAAAATGAGGCACGTGCATCAAAAAATGTAATCAAAAATATAAAAAGAAAGCTTAAAGAGTGGATGTGTTAAACTGGGTTATATAGAGGAACAAATCCAATGTCACTCATATATGTATAAAAAGAGTTTTTACCAAAATGTAATTCCATATCCAACCCAATACAAGTCAAGCCCTTAAACCCAATGCCAGTCCATAAAGTCTTTTAACACTCATATAACTGTGGGCCAGTGACACATAAACATAAACTTGGATGTAATATCAGAGGCCAATGGACCAGTCATGTGGATCCAAAGTTGATGGGAACATGGTCGAGTGCTGGCAGGTTTCGGCATTGGGTGGTCCCCATAAGGCAAAACCTGTAGACAGGCATAGTCTCAGCCAGCATGAAGGCAAAGTGGCAAAGAGGAAAGGATATTTTCAGTTTCCTTATAAGAAAGTCACACATCCAAGGAAAGTATCACCAAGTTGTGACCCGATTGACAGATTGCACTCCATCACTACACTTTCATAAGAATTCAAGATGACATAAAGTGATCCAATCACCACAATGGGAAAAAAAATCCTTAACAACAACACAGCAGACCAGGGGAAAAAAATCTCTGACATCTATAGATAATTGCAATACTACAAGAAGAAAAAAAGAAAAGAAAAATCCAATTAAAAATCGACTAAGGACAAGAAAGATAGTTCAAAAATGACATCCAAATGGTTAACGAACATGAAAAAATGCTATCATTAGCTATCCAGGAAATGAAAACCAAAGCAGTAATAAGATATCACCTGTCATCAACAATGACAACACAATTAAAAATTGCAAACAAACAGAAAACAACAAATGTTGGAGAGGGTGAGATTGGAAATATCATGCTCTGTTGATGGGTTTGTAAATATGTAAAACCACTGTCAAAAGCAATGTGGTACTATTTGAAAGAACTGGGAATACAAATACCATATGGCCTAGCAATACCTCTGCAAGGTATAGAACCTAAAGAAGTAGGAGCCATAACATGAAGAGACATATGCACACTAATGTTCATCAGAGCACTTTTCATAATACCAAGAAGTTGGAAACAGTTCAAATACCCATCAGTAGAAGAATGGATAAAGAAGCTTTGATACATACACACAATGGAATATTATACATCACTAAAAACCAATGATGAAGCCAGTCTGTCATGACATGAACATACTTGGTGAGTATTTCATTGAGTAAAGTTAGTCAATAACAAAAGGATAAATATTATATGAGATCACTATTAAAAGGATTAAAAATAAGATAAAAGCTTGTGTGGCAGTCATGTGCTTATGTTAATTTTATGACTGAAATGTAGGGGTGGAGTCTAGCCTGTTAATCTGGAGATAGTCATTGAGTAGCCAATGAGGCCTCTATGTGGGCATGGCTTTCTCCTGGGACTTCTGGGAAATCTCGCGATATTTCCCTCGTAAAGATGAGAACCTATCTCCCTGGTTGTTGGGAGTTAGTCTCAGAGATGATTAATCAGGAACAAGAAAATATGGCAGCGTCTGAGAAGCTGGAGGAGTCAGCGAAGAGACCACACGGCTTTGCCCTGATGGAGCCAGACCTCTGAAGCTGGGGCGGCCACATGGAGACATCTGCCAGCGATGATTTACTTATGCTGTTGATGGACCCTGAGCCCTGGAAGCGAGGAGCCATGGGGATACCCCTGCCAGCGCTGGGATTCTGCACCCACTGACCTGTGACTTCGTGAGTCGGAAGGAGACTTTATAGACTGATTTTGGGCATATGGGTTAATATCAGGCTTATGACTTTGAACTGGACTGGGCTGGGGTGCCTTCTCAGTGTCACATTCCTTTTGTATATAAGCCCTTTTCTTATATCGATTTGCGTGTCCTTGCATTTGTTCCTCTAGTCTACCCGGACTAACACAGCTTGCATACCAAAAGGAGCAGACTTTGGAAGTTCCCAATGGAAAGAGATAAAGGAATAAGAAGTTGAAGCAAATGAACTAGAAGATTGACAGTTATTGACTTGGCTTAAAGGGAGATTCAAAAAAGGGAGAAGATAAACCAGGGTAGAGCAGGGGGGATAGAATATAGGGTTGGTTGTGAGAGGTTTGGACTGTTGGATGCACAGTTTATTATCAGAAATGTAGCCCCCACATACTTCACAATTTAAAATTTTATTTTAAAATAAATAAATACAATGATTAATATCAGTCCATTTCTGCTCAGCAATAGCTATGATATAATTTTGTGCATTCATTTTCTTTTAATATCTTACAACTTTTCTTGAGTCATATTGTAAACATTCTACATTCCAATGTTTAGTGGATCCTTGCAGCTCTGTAGTTTCATTTTAAGTTGTTCCTCTTTAGCAAATAAAAGTCTCTAAAGCTTTACTCCTTCTAGATCAATGGTTTTCAACTTCCTAATGCCACAACCCTTTAATACAGTTCCTCATGCTGTGGTGACTCTCCAAGCATAAAGCTATTTTCATTGCTACTTCATAGTTGTAATTTTGCTAATATTATGACTGAGGAGACCCCTGTGAAAAGACCCCCCAAAGGGATCGTGACCTATAGGGTGAGAACCTCTGATCTAAGTGCTCACTTATTTCCATCTATGTCGTTAAAGTTAAACCTACTTTTAAAAGATAATTCTTCCTCAGCCAGTCTTCCCAAATCACAGCAACATATAAGCTATGACAGTTGTACTGTTGGACAAGTGATGATTAAGAAAATTAAAGGTAATAAACTTCTAATTACATAGTTATCTGTATTCATTTCATTAATAACTTTCTGGAGTCTGTGGATTGGGCAAAGAGCCAAAAAAGCTAAGATATTAATCCAAAAGTTAGAAGTTCTAGTCTACCCAGAGGCCCCCTTGAAGAAAGACTTAGTAATCTAATTCTAACAAATCATCAATGAATCGTTATGGAATACCTTTCTAATCTGACACACAAAGTACCACTGTGCATGAAAATGTGTATGTCCACATTGATGTGTAAAAAAAAATCAAATGAGCTTCTCTGCAGAGCTAAATAAGTCATATATAGCTCTGAGGTCTGCATGTTTGGACTCTTAAGGTCTAATTCAATCTCAACATTTTACTGGAGAGAAATATAAGCACAGGCAGATCAAGATCAAGTCTACACTAATGGCAGGGCTTAGTTTAGGAACAAGTTAGACTGGTTCTAGGTGTGTTACTCCTCCCAGTACCCAATGAGTCTTAGCGCGTGGGCTCACCTAGAGCACACTTGGGAATGGATTATGAATGAGAGTGCTTTGGATTGTCACAGTGAAATGCTGTTGTTATTATCGGGTATCATCAGTCAATTCTGCTTCATAGTGGCCCACTGTGACAAAGTAGGACAGCCCCCTCCATAGAGCTTTCTTGCTTGTAACTTTTATAGACCAGAGTACCAAGTCTTTCTAATGAAGAGCTACCAGGTGGGTTCTGAATCACCACACTTCTGGTTAGTAGCTGAGCACTAAACCCTAATACCACTAGATCTTCTTGTCTCAATGAGCAAAGCTTGCTAATGGTATGTAGTGCCTGGAGCTCACTGATGCTAAAAGTGCTGTTGTAATTTAGAAGTACTCTCACCTGCAAAGAATTGTTTTACCTCAAATTCTACTAGTTACCTCCAAGGAGAAATTGCTACTCAAATATACAAGCAAATGCTAATGTAAATGTTTAAACATACAATGTACAATCAAAGAAAATCTCAAACAGACAGAAAAAAGGGTAATTATTTTTTGTCTTGGAACTTTTTATAATTCATAATCATATTTGTTTCATGTTCTCATTAAACTTTACCTGGGTTTTCTAGTCAAACATCAAAAGAAATAATCATGATAACCTTAAATGTGTGTGGAAAAGTGAGAATCATCTTAAAATGAAAAAAATATTTAGCATAAAAATTATGTTGACATTAGTTCTGAATCAAACTGAAATTAATTGAAATATTATTCTAAAGGTTAATGCCCCTCCTTCTAATAAAACAAACCAATCTATGTTAGTCTGGGTAGACTAGAGGAACAAATTTCAGAGACACGCATATAGGTATAAGGAATGGGTTTATATTCAAGAGGAACAGGACATTGAGAAAACATCCCAGCCCAGTCCAGCTCAAAGTCACAAGTCCGATATTAACCCATATGCCGGAAATCAGTCCATAAAGTCTCTTTCTGACTCATGAAGTCACAGGTCAGTGGGTACAGAGTCCTGGCATCGACAGGGGTCTCCCCATAGCTCCTCGCTTCCAGGGCTCAGAGTCCATCAACAGCATCCCGTGGTGGCAGAAGCAACTCATCGCTGGCAGAGGCCTCCATGTGGCTGCCCCAGCCTCAGAGGTCTGGTTCCATCAGGGCAAAGCCATGTGGTCTCTCCACCGGCTACTCCAGCCTCCCAGATGCCGTCATTCTGTGTTGCCTGTGGTTAATCATCTCTGAAACTAACTCCCAACAACTAGGGAAGATAGCTTCTCATCTTCACGAGAGAAATATTGTGTGATTTCCCAGGAGTCTCAGGTGAAAGCCATGCCCACACAGAGGCCTCATTGGCTACTCAATGGCTATCTCCAGATTAACAGGCCAGACTCCACCCCTACATTTCAATCATAAAATTAACATAAGCACATGACTGCCACATAACCTAATAATGAACTGCTGTGATTTGAAAATAAACTTCCTTTTATTTTCTAAAGTCAGTGAGCTAGAAGAAAAAGGTACACAATATATTGAAAGCAAACCAATGCTTCAATCTATTCAAGATTATACCACTGAGCAATAATAAATGTCAGAGAGCTATGATTAACTGAAACTAATGGCTTTTTTCTATACCACCGACCTCTTGTACAGTTAAGAATAATATAACTATCAAATTTCCATTTATTATCTTACCCACCAATATCCAGCTAGTATATTGGCAACCCATAGAGAAGAACTGTGCTCAATTGCACTCTCAAAGGTCATGACTGTGACCTTTCAGAAATAGATCCCAAGACCTTTTTTTTTTCCCAAGTTGCCTCTGGATATACTAGAACTGCCAAACTTTCAGTTATTAGCCTGGTACTTAACCATCTGTGCTACCCAGGAACTCTGAGCATATGCTTACCCCATAGTACCACCAGGACTCCTTAGAATACACTTCCCCGAAAGCAAACTCAATGCCATCACATTGATTCTGACTCATAGTGCTCATATAAAGGGTTTGGTTTTCTTGCATAAAGGGTTACTGTATGTCAAAATTGACTTGATAGCACCTAAAGGCAATAGTACAGAGAATCAGAAGTTCTTGAAGTGATTAAATGCTCCACTGTTAATTTAGTTGTTAATTGTCCAAAGCCACCCCAAAGCAGTTATAAGTTTCCCAGAGATGCTGCGGACAAAGACTTACTGATTTATTTTCAAAAATTCAGAGCTTGGAAAAACCAATGAAGCATAGTTCTACTCTACACCCATAGTTTCGCCATGAGTCAGAATCAATTCCACAGCAGAAATTTTAATTGATGAAAACTATTGTTAGGTAGCATCAGCGTATTCTGATTCCTCGTGATCTACCTGATGTCAAGCAAAACTGAAAACTGCTTGGCACTGTATCATCATCACAATGCCGGATTGAGTCCACTGTCGCAGCCATTGTGTCAATTCATCTCATCAAAGGCCTATTTCTGTTTTTCATTGACTCTCTCTACTTTACTGAGTATGATATCCTTCTGCAGGAACAGATCTCTCCTGATAAAGTTTCCAAAGAACAAGAGACAGTCTTGCCATGTTTGCTTCTAAGGAGTCTTCTACTCAATCCAAAAGAGATTTGTCTGCTCCTCTGATAACCCAAGATACTTTCAATATTCTTCACCAGTACAATATTCATATACACCGAGTATTCTCCTGTCTTCATTATTATTTGTCCAGTTTTCTGGAGTTTTTTTTCCCAAATCATTTTATCAAGAGCCAATCCAGACAGCATATCATTCCACAGTTAATCACATCAAGCAGTATTGTATAGTTGCTACCACAATCAGTTTCAAAACGTATTGTTCCTCCTTGAACTTCCTGATATCAGCCCCATCCCCCATACCTTTACATCCCTCTGCCCCACACCTCTCCCACTGTCCCTCCCAGAAATTGTTCTCTCTACAGGTTCATTAATCCTAGGTTTCATATATTGAAACCAGAAAAAACACATAACAAAGATTCAAGAAGGCTGCCCACAATGACAAAATAAAACAGAGATAAACCCAAATGTGAAAAAAAACACAGAAAATAATTGTTAGTCCGAGTAGACTAGAGAAAGAAATTCATAAACATGCATTTGTATATAAAGGAGAGGCTTATATACAAGAGGAATGGAACATTGAGAAAGCATCCCAACCCAATCTAGTCCAAGTCCACAAGTCGGATATTAGCCCATATGTCAGACACCAGTCTATAAAGTCTTCTTCAGCTTCACGAGGCACATGCAATGATGCCTCAGGATGGCCAGTGGGTGCAGCAGAGTCTTGTGTATCCAGTGGTGGTAGAAGCATGTCAGCGCTGGCAGGAGTCTCTTTGTGGTTTCTCAAGCATCTCAGCACTGACAGGAGTCTCCACATGGCTTCTCCAGCCCCAAGGCAAGGCGAATCCATGTGACTTCTCCTCCGGCTCCTCCAGGTTCCAGGACTCCGGATCTATCAGCTTGTTGCCATGTTGTTTTGTCAGTAGAATGTCTCCAAGAGGCTCAATCTTGTGTCTTGTCAGTAGTGCGTCTCTGAGGGGACTGAGTAATACGTCTCTCACTTCCAATGGGAAATACTGTGAGATTTCCCAGAATTCCCAGGGGAAAGCCATGCCCTCACAAATGTCTCATTGGCTATCTCCAGGTTGACAGGCTAGACTCCACCCCTATACTCCCAATCATGAAATTTGCACCAAAATACATGACTGCCACAATAATGAAAGCCAGATCACGTCCAAAGTGTATCAAAGATGAGATAAAGTGACACAGTTTCAACCATTCAAGTCAGGTTTATCATATTAACTATTAGAATTATCTTAACAAAACTCTCTGGTAGCGTTTATGCTCAATTATGGCTAAAGGAAAATCACTGGAGGCTTATTTCCTGAGTAGATTTCATAAATGTATTTTGGGGCTTCTACTGTCATCCACAGCCATCTACAAACCAGAATCTCAAAATTTAATTCTGATACTATTCCCTCTTTCGTACTTGAATTCTATCATTTACAATCCTTTGGTCACGGATGCTGGTGTGCGCCTTCCATGGGGGCTTAGTTGACATCTCACCCAGATGACTTCTTATTTAAGACCACAGACACTGTTTTATCTGCTAGACAGGCACTAACTAATTTCTTCACCACTCTTTGCTATAGCAACCATATCTCCTATGTTTCCTTTTAGGAGGGCAGCTATCAAGGAGGGGCATGTCATAAAATTAAATTGTTCTTATTTTGGAGTTAGGAGTAAATGTGAGCATAAAATTAATTCCTGTATCAATGTTTTTGTCTGCCTGTGGCTTCCTTAGATATTTCCTTGTTAACTTATGATACAGTTATCAAAAAATGGACCATCTTGGGTCTTAAGAGCTTTAAGTTAAACAAGCGGCCATATAGCAGGGAAACAACAACCCATATGGAAGAATTATACCAGTCTGTGCAAACATGAGGTGTCAACAGGCTTGGATAACAGACACCAGAAGACCACAAACAAACAAATAAACCATATTGTTGAGAACAAGCGGGGCTGGAGCAGAAACCCAAAGCCCATCTGTAGATAATGGGACATCCCCTCACAGAGGGGTCACAGGGCAGGGATGAGTCAATTGGGGTGAAACAAAGCAACGATGAAACACACAATATTCCTTTGGTTCCTTGTGTCTTCCTCACCCCCCACTATCATGATCCTAGTACCGCCTTTCACTGTAGGCTAGACCGAAGCATGTGCACAGGTAGAGATAACACATAAGAGCTCATGACACACAGAATCCAGGAACAGGCCTGGGAGAAGTGATACCAGGAGGGCAGAGGTAAGGTGGGGAGATGAGGAGAGGAAGAGGGAACCGATCATGATGATCATCACATAACCACACCACACCCACTCTCCAAGGGGAGTGAACAATAGAAACCATGGGGGAAAGGATTTATGAAACATATGAAAATAATAATAATTTATAATTTATCAAGGAGCCATGTGGGGGGGGGAACTGACAGCAAGGGATCAATAGAAAGTAAATGCCTAGAAAATAATGGTGGCAACATATATACAAGTGTGCTCAAATCAATTGATGTATGGATTATTACAAGACCTATAAGAGCCCTCAATAAAATGTTGTTTTTTTTAATTATGGTAAAGAATCTTCTCAATCATTTCCCTGGAGCATAAGGATTTTCAGTTATTAGTATCACTGATTAGTCCATGGTACTAATTTTTAAAACATGTTTGAGAGAGTGAATTTGAACCAATGGAGGCTAGCTACAAGTTGCAATTCCTCAATTATCCAATTGTAAAGAATAAATCCTTATGTAGCTGCATGCTATTTACACAAATAATGGGAGTTGGTTATCAGGCAACATTTACACTAATATTCTATGACAAAGTCAGTCATAGGTCAGCCAGAATAATCATTTTCCAGCTTTCACATTCATATAAGGCAATTGAAAATATTATGCCTTGGATCAAACCAAAAACAAACATACCAACTCACTGCTATTGATACATCACAACCTTATAGACAGGATAGAGCTGGCCCCCATGGGTTTTGAAAACGGTAACTTAAAAAAAATCATTTTATAGGGGGCTCTTAAAACTCTTACAGCAATCCATACATCCACTGTGTCAAGCATATTTGTCTATATGTTGCCATCATAGTTTTCAAAACATTTTCTTTTTACTTGAGCCCTTGGTATCAGCTCCTCATTTTACCCCCTTCCTCAGAAATCCATGATAATTTACAGATAATTATTATTGTCATATCTTACACCAACTGCTGTCTCCCTTCACCCACTTTTCTCTTGTTCATCCCTGTGTTAGTCTTAGTAGACTAGAGAAACAAATTCATAGACACTTATATGTACATAAGAAAGAGGTTTATATACAAGAGTAATTGAATATTGAAAAAACATCCAGTCCAGCCCAGATCAAATCCATAAGTCCAATATTAGTCTGATACCAATCTATAAAGTCCTCTTCAGACTCAGGAAACACATATAATGACACCAAATGCAGGACAATCACAAGTCAGTGGGTAGAAAGTCTTTGGATCCAGTGGCACTTTAAGCATCTCGGCCCTGGCAGGAGTCTCCAAGTGGCTTTTCTAAGTCCAGATTTCGTGATGCATCAAGGTAAGTCTATGTGGGTTCTCCTCAGGGATGTCTCCCAGGGAACCAGCCTTGTCAGTTGAGTCTCTCAGGTAGCAAGTGTTGTCACTAGAAAGTTTCCAAGGAAGTCAACTGAGAGAGATATCCCAGAATTACCACATACCACATGCCCACACAGAGGTCTCATTGACTATCTCCAGATTGACAGGCTACACTCCACCCCCACACTCTTATTCCTCAAATTGACACCAAATTAGGTGACTGCCACAGTCCTCTTTTTGAGGGGTGTGGAGCATGATCATTACAATCAGTTCCTCATGCCTCCCTCTTGTTTTCCCATCTTCCCCCCTACCCTCGTGGTACCTCTATTCCCATTATTGTTCCTGGGGGGTTTATTTGTCCTGGGTTCCATGTGTAGAGAGCTCTATCTGTACCAGTGTATATGCCCTGGTCTAGGCAGATTTGTAAGGTCAAATAGACATCATGAAACTGGAGGGAGAGCATTAAAAAACTACAGGAATGTTGTATGTTTCATTGGTGCTATACTTCACACTGACTAACTCATCCCTTCCTTGGGACACTTCTGTGAAAGGATGTCCATTTTCTACAGATGGATTTTGCGTCTCCATTCTGCACCCACCTCATTTGCATTGATATGATTATTTGTTCTGGGTCTTCTGCTAATACTTGATACCGGATTCCATCGATACCTCATTATCACACAGGCTAGCGTGCTTCTTCCTTGGGTGCTTGTCTGATACTTTGATATTTAACATATATATATGTACATAGATCTATGTCCCTATTGTTGTATATAATTATATCTACATATGTATATCCCTGTATTTATTATACCTCTATAAATGTCCTTTACAGGAGTAGAAAGTCCCTTTTCTCCCACATAGTGGTCAGTGGATTTGAATTAATAACCTTGTGGTTAGCAGCCCAACACATAACCAAGTCTCCATCTGGCTTGAGTCAGGTGCAACTTTGTCCTCAAAATGATATCTTTGCTTTGTAACATTTTAAATAGGTCTTATCCAGCAGATTTTCCCAGTGCAACACATCATTTGACTTCTTGACTGCTGCTTCTATGAGACTTTTGTGTTGTTGCTGTTCAAGAAAAAAGAAACAAAGATTAAAAGCAAAAGATAAACCCACTGCCATTGAATTGATTGCAACTCATAGATATCCTATGTAGGATTTCAACACTGTAAATCTTTACTAGAGCAGCTGATGGGTTTTAATCGCTAACCTGTGGTTAACAGTCCACTGTTTACCTGACAGTGCCACCGGGGCTCTTTGAAATAAAGATTAGACCTTGTGAGATAATAAGAGCTCTATACTCTTAATTTATTTATAGCTGTTGCATTTGGTATTGCACTTGAAGTCAGCTAGGCCAGCAATGGCAAAAGAAAGATGCATATGAAGTGGGGAAAGCAACATATATGTTCCTCATCAGAACTTATGTGAGGGGTCTTCCAAAATTTCAAAGAAAATGCACATTATGAAAACACTGCATGGATCTCAGATTTTTTTCACAAAATAAACTCAGACTAACTTATTTCTCGACAGGATCTAGTTTGAGGCACCAAGTTTGGAAAGAGCCCCTATTAGATCAACATGAATTCTGATAAAATGGAAGCGAGATCAAATATAATTTTTTTTTAGGTATCACTGCTCTCTGATGGTGGGAGTAGGAGGTCCAGCCTTTGCTCCTGTGAGCTGGAATTGAACCTCCATCCCAGGGGGCCGCAGTCCTGCGCACAACCACTATGCCACTGGGGCTCAGCCCCAAATATAAATTTCATGATGAAGCTTTTGGTGGAAAATTGGTGAAGTTATTGATGCTTTACAATAAGTTTATTGGGACAATGTCCCAAGGAAGTCAGCAGTAGGAAGTGGATGATATGCTTTAAGAAGGCAATGCTAAAGATCAAGCCAAAGCAGCAAATCATCAGCATCAATCTGCAAGAAAACCATATTTTTTGTGCTCAAATTGAAGAGGCTTTACAATTAACAGCAGAAACAATAGCCAGCACCATCTCAATCGGTTCATTTTACACACTTCTGACTGAAAATTTAAAGCTGAGCAAACTTTTGCTCAATCTGTACTCCAAACGGATAAGCCAAGGTCAGCTATAGACAAAAGCAAAGCTTTCGATGAAAATTTTAAACAATATACCAAAACACCATTTCAAAGAATTGAGACATGACATGAAACATGACTTTTCTAGTACAATCCTATAAACCAAGTGCAATTACAGCAATCACTACCAAGTGGTGGAAGTAGTCCAACCAAAGCAAAAATAGGCAGATCAAAAGCAACAGCCATGGCAACAGATATCTGGGACTCTCAAAGCATTTCGCCTCTAAATTACTTTGAGGACCAAAGAATGATAACATCTGCTTATTGTGAGAATATCCTGAGAAAGTTATCCAAGGCTTTAGCCAAAAACCACCTAAGAAAGCTACACCAGAGAAACTTTCTCACCATGCCAATTTTCCTATTCAATCTTTTCATCATCAAGGACAATTTTTTGAGAGTTCCTATGGGAAATCATGTATCCACCTAATAATCCTTATTTGGCTCTCTCTGACTTTTTTTTGCTTCCTAATCTTAGAACAATATCTTCAAAGAACACCCATCATCCTGCAGTTAATTAATAATGTAAGAATGAATACACTGACATTGTTAAGTTCTCAGGACCTCGATGAGTTGAGTAAGTAGCTGGCTAAACCACTAACAAAAGTTTATTGAACTTGATGGAGCTTATGTTGAGAAGCAAATTTTATGTTTACTGTTTTTTATCTTTTCATATAGTTTCCTACAAACTTTTTAAGTTCCTTCTTATTGGTTATATTAGTCTCACATTGGAGCCTTCTCTCGTGGCCTGAAATCTCCAACTTCAAAGATACTGGTGACCTGCAGAAGTGCTGGCATGTTTTGCTAGGAAAATTCACACAGACACAGTCTATGACTCACAGATGAAGAAGGAGATTGAATAACATCTGGCCCAATGGTTGAACCATGACAATACAATACGAAAAATACGGACACCCCAGAGGATGTAGGTGAACCTATCCCCTCTATCCAATTTCACTTTTTTCCTCTAATTCTCTTGTGGTCAAACCTAAGCCAGAACCAAGCAAGGAAGGAAAAATTGGGAATATTATTTGTAGCTTCTCAAAGTAGAAACAATGCAAAGACACCGCTCTGCTATGATCTCCATTTTACAGAGGAATAAACTGTGACTTGGAAGGTTAAGCAGCTTGCAAACAGATGGTAAGTGGGAGAACTGGAACATTAAGAAATGCCACCTGGTTCAGAATTCGGGATCCTAACCTAATACCGTCTTGCACCAATGTGTTAAAGGTAGCGGGAGCCAATTTCAGGTGAGTGGAAGAGGATTTGTTTAGCAGTATAAGCTCACCCACATTGGGACAATCTGCTTTGCAAAACAGGGTCCCCTGTCCAGGTTGATGGCCATCTGTCAGAGACATTATACAAGTGGGTGCTCACTGGGAGGGAAAATTAACTAGATGGCTACTGACAGCATTTTCAACTCTAGCATTCTATGTTTCTAGAACATCCAGTTCAGGGCAATGATCCGAACTCACAGCATATAAGGAACATAACAGAAGGTATGGAGAAGAAGACAGAAGTACTCCAGGGTGGGATGAGAAGAGACTGAGCCAAGCTGTGCCCAATAGTGCCAAAAAACTGTGCAAAAATAAAAAATATGGTCAATCCAAGGGCTTGTTTCACATAGGGAGTGATAATCAGATTTTAGGTGGTACCTTTTTTTCATATGAACATATCTGCTTCTACTAAACTTACAGGTCTTTTTTGTTGTATAGACCCAATTTATCAAAGTCCTATGGAAATATTACACAATAAAGAAGGACACAGACTCTTTAAAACAAAATTTCAATCAATTAAGCACATGACAACTGTTTTAAGGAAATAGTAAAATGTTTCAGAGAACTGCTCTTATGGATTTAATTGCCCCCCCTCAAAAATGTTGTAATTCTTAACCTCTATTATGAGGCTATAATTCCATTTAGGAGGAGTTATCCTTCTTATGATTATGGACAGGATTATAATAAGATATATCTAGGATGAAGCTCTTTTCAGATATAAAAGATTGAGCAAGCAAGCTAGCTAATAGGGATGGGATAAAATAGATATCAAGACACAAAAAGATTTCCAGGGACTCAGGAAGCAGGAGCTAAAGAGACAAGGACTTCCTCCAGCACTGACTGAGAGAAAATCTCCTAGAGCTGGCACCGTGAATACAGAAGTCTAGCCATCAAACGGGTGAGAGAGTAAACCTATATCTGTTAAAGTCTTCCATTTATGGTATTTTTGTTATAGCAACACTACACAACTAAGACAATAAGAGTTCACATTTGTATCTCTTCCAACATAAACACAAAGTAATGAACCTTATGCCTCTGCTATAGTGTTTTTATAAGGAAAAGAGGCACTGAATTGTTCAATGTTTCTATAGCAGATGCATCCTGGTGGCATTGTTCTAAAGTAAATATTACAGTAAAATTTCTTTCTCCCCTCCAATTCTGCTTAAACAACTATACAAATTGTAGGCTATATAAAATCTATTCAAAAGTACACAGTGAAATTGAATTTTCATGTAAAAATTCTAAATCAGTAAAGGTTATGAATTGACATTTCAAGTCTCAAAATCCAAGAGAGGAAAACCACATGAGAAACTTATTGCTGCATGCCAGATACCTGTCTTCACCTTAGTCTGTGCCCTTAATGGCTGGCTTCAATAGAGTTATTGTTAGTGGGAGCCGTTGTTCTCCGACAATTCAGTTTAGCCAATTGGTGGCACCAGGAGATCAAAATGAAGGAGGGAGGAGATTGAAGTGATGGTTTTTGTGTCCTGGCATATCCCTCACAGGGGCACTTTGAGTTAAATAAGACCCTTGAGAGTAGAGGAAGTTCTTCTCAAGAAGACCCCTACAACTCTCTCTCTTTTCCCTTATTCTACTGCAACCAGACCCGGAAAGGGCTCTCTACTATAAATAGCCCCAGGGCAGGACATTAGCCCATGTGGGTCTCCGACTCCCTCTCTGCATCTTTGTAAATAAATTATTAAACCTTCCTCAAATGATCTTGATTGGAGTATGCCTTCTGTTTCCTCTTGGAACTTTGACAGATAAACACAGTATCATTAAAATGCTAGTTGTGGTTAAACCCCAGCATCAGTGCTATACGCACCAAGTTTATAAATAGGGATATGGTTTTTATATTTCCAGTTCTGAAAGTGATGATATGAAAATACTAATTGTTATTACAATTAAAGTTCAATGTTGTTTCTATTTCAGGTGCTGGAGCCAGAATGCCTGGCTTGAATCTCAGCTGTAATGCTTATTAATTGGGTGACTTTGGCCAAGTCATTAAGCCAAGAATTGCTGCATATACTCGAGTATAAGCCAGGGTTTTCAGCACTCTTTTTGATTAGGGATTTCATTTTATTTGCATACATCATCTCCACTCATGGAAGCAACTGTCAGAAAATTGTATGACATTTGTTAAATCTGCTTCTGAAGAGCTCTTTAAAGTGTTTTTAATCCTTTTCCTGGGGGCTCATACAACTCTTATTACAATCTATACATAAGTCTATTGTGTGTCAGACACATCCATACTTCTGCTGCCCTCATCATTCTCGTAACCTTTGCTTTCTATCTAAGCCCTTGGCATTGACTCCTTTTTACCCCTCCCCTCTGTCCCCACCTTCATAAACCCTTAATAATTTATAAATTATTATTACTTTATCATATCTTACACTGTCTGAGGTCCCTCTTCACTCACTTCCCCATTGTCCATACCCCAGGAGGGAGGTTATATGTAGATCCTTATAATCAGTTCCCACTTTCTACCCCACCTTACCCCCACCCTGCCAGTATCGTCACTCTCATCACTCGTCCTGAATGGATCATCTGTCCTGAATTCCCAATGTTTCTGGCTCCTATCTCTAGTTCATTCTCTGGTCTAGCCAGATTTGTAAGGGAGAATTGGAATCATAATAGTGGGAAGGAGGAAGCATTGAAGAACTAGAGGAAAGTTGTATGCTTCATCATTACTAGACTGTACCCTAACTAGTTTGTCTCCAACATGCAACCCCTTTTTAAGGAGAAGTCCGTTATCCACAGATGGATTTTCCCCAACCTGTACTCCGCCTCATTTACAATAATAAAATTTTTAGTTCCTTGATGCCTGATACCTACCTAATCCCTTCGATACCTAGTGGCACACAGACTGATGTGCTTCTTCCATGTGGACTTTGTTGCTTCTGAGCTAGATCACCGCTTGTTTACCTTCAAGTCTTTAAGACTCCACATGCTCCATCTTTGGATAGCCAGGCACCATCAGTTTTCCTCACCACCATGACATATGCACACTTTTGTGTTTAGTGATAATGCCAGCTTCAGCACAGTGCAGTTTTGTGGTAAAATTAGGTGCCTTGGCTGATATTCTGGTCTGCTTATAGTTAGTTGTGTACAGTATATGGTTTCTAAAATTGTAGAATGCATTTAGATGCATTTTTCATATTTTAGGTGTTGATTTAGAATATTTTGCAACGGAATATTTTGTTTATTTTCACCTTGCTTTAATCAAACAAAGAAATTTGAGTTGAGTTACAAGTTGGAAAAAAAATAAGCTGAATGATCAGAGTAAGGGCTAAATGAGCACTAAAAAATATATTAAGAAAATTAGAATTTTAAAAGAAAATAAGACCCATCACCATGGAGTAAAGCTGGAGGGTTCCAACCACCAACTTTTTAGTTAGCAGTCAAGTATTTTAGTCACTACACCACCAGAGCTCCTGGAGTTTAATTAGATCCCCCCAGATACCCTATAAAGACAAGTTCACTTGCTAAAGGTTGATAAATTTGGTAGATACTACTGATTTATCTGTGTTCTCCCTCCAAAATAGATTCAAATCTGAACACCATGTACTTAAAGGTGACATTATTTGGAAATAAAGTATTTGCAGATGTAATTTAATTTAAAACATTCAGTCATACTGAGTAGGGTAAGACTTGGTATTCAATATGACTGGCGTTCTTATAAGAAAAGAAGAGACACTAAGATAGGTGCAGGAGGAAGGCTGCCATGTGATCGCAGAAACAGAGATCGGAATGATCCTGCTACAAAGCCAAAGATACTGGGACAACCAAATGTTGGATGGGACAAGAAAGAAACTTCCCCGAGCTCTTTCTGCATGGCTTTGATACCATAGATTTGGATTTCTAGTATTAGAATTGCGAGAGGATATTTTTGGTTATTTTAAACCACTTAGTTTCCTGCAGTCCCGGGAAACTAATACAGTGAATAAAAGCAAGGGTAAAACATGATCCATCATATGTTTCGCAGGGTCATTACGGGGGGAGGGGGGGGGCGGGACTACAGGAAGAGGACAATTATTCTTAGCAAAGAAACATGAGAGAAAATTCTCCCTCTACAGATGCCATTGAAATGAAATGAATACCCTCAACAATGTCCTTATGGCAAAGTCAATAGTTCATGGGGTTATTCTTTATAGTCTTTCCTGCAGTATAAACTCAAAACATAATGCTAAAAGCAACTCTGCAAAGGAATCAAATTAAATGGTTCAGGTAAATATCTCCTTGATGGTTCCTTCTAGCACTAGGTTAAGAGTACTCTAAGGAATTCTCATAGAGGCTATGCTTGGGGCCATGCTCCTTAAGCGGTATTGCTCACAACACAACTCAGGAAAGTAGATCCTGATGGAGGTAGACCACCAGTATGTCAGACAAGCACATATGTATGGTCTTTAGTGTACAGTTCATCAGCTAGTGCTAAAGGATGCTTGTGGAAATTCAGATGATTAATGAAGACAAAAATGTTTCACATTTATAAAGTATGTTCTTTTGCCAGGCATTATTCCATCAATGTTAGAAAAATAAGCCATTCAATCCTCATAATAGCTTCATGAAGGGGGTTATTAAATTCTTCATTCTACAGAAAAACTGAAAAGTTAAGATAATTATTTAGTTATGCTGAGTGAAGTAAGTCACAAAAGGACAAAACATATGAAACATTTAGGATAGGCAGTGTATAGAGACCAAGTTTATTAGTAGTCACCAGAGTTGGATGGGAGAGGGAAATGAAAAATGGTATTGGTTGAGCAACTTGACAAACATTACTATTGTCACTAAAAAGTGTCAAAAGTCCAGTAATCTGTTACCTACATATTTACCACATACATATATGCAAAGATACCAAAAACAAAAAAATACACTTGTTATTGTGTTGAATGATCTCAACTCACAGCAACCCAAAGGGCATGGTAGAACTGCCCTTGGAGTCTCAGAGACTGTAACTCTACAGGAGTAGAAAACCTGATCGTTCTTCTTCATGTAGAGCAGCTGGTGCTTTTGAATGGCCAACCATGTGGGTTACAGGCCAACTCATAAATACTATGCCACCAGGGTGCCTGTGTCCAAAGATAAGTACTTGGTAATGAACTACAAACTGTAGCATGAGAAATTGGACAAAGCAACGTGACTGCATCATATGATGATTTCAATATCATGTGCACTGAAAGATGGACTAATGCTCCTCACCAAGTGGTCAAATGTTTAAGATCAGATCAAGGTATTACTCTGGATTTTAGTGTGCAATAATTTTTCACTCAACTTTTTATTTCATGAGAATTATCATCACCACAGAAGCAGCAGTAAAATTATGCTCTTGCCTTCAAGAGACATATGAGATTCTCAGAAAGCTCATAGTCGACTGAGTCTTAAATCCAAAATGTCAAGTTGAAGTTTCAGATAAGAAATTGGAGAAGGCCTAGATTGTGAGCTCATTGAGAAGTTTCACATAGGAGGTGGACTAAGAGAGAAGGAAAGAAAGAGGAGCTGCGAGGACCACCTAGACTGAAGAGAATATGCTGAGCAAAAGCCACGTAAATCAGAGCGAGCCCAATGGCAGGTATTGTTCTAAGTATGCTGCATGTATTAGCATATTAATATTTGCCACCACCCCATATGACATAAAATCTGCAACCAATTGCCATCTAGTTAATACTTGTTGGTAACAACCCTGTGTGTTTCATAGTACATCTATAATTCATAGGATTTCATTGACTGATTTTTTTAGAAGTAGATGACAAAGTCTTTATTCCAAGCTTTCGCTGGATGGACTCAAACCTTTAACCATGTGCATCACTCAGGGACTCCCAGATAAAGCAGGAACTGGCAATCATTTACCTTTCAGATGAAAAAAACTAAACACAGATAGATTAAACAGCTTAATAAAAGTCTCAGAGTTAGTGCACTTAACTTCTATACTGCTTTTCTCAAAGAAAAAGATCCTGTAGTGGTACAAAGAGTGATGTTGATGTGAAGGTGAAAAAACTGAAAACACAGAAGCACTGGAAGCTAGAATATAGAGTTGTTATTTATGGATGCCAAAAACCAAGTATCAGGAGAGTCTTGGATTAGAAGTTTTTAAATGTTGTTCTCCTGAAATTGGGTCTTAGGATCAAGGAGATTTCCATATCCACCATTTGTAATATTAGTGGTTTAAAACAATAACCATTTATTTATTTAAAAATCTCCAATTTGGCTGGAGATAAGCCGAGATGATGCATTTCTCCTCCATGTGATGCCTGCTGGGATTAGTCATATGGTTGGTAACATTCAACCAGAAATTTGATTGGGACTGTAATATACAAAAATGCTACATTCACATACCTGGCACCTCAGACTGAATGACAGAAATAAGAGGGTTCCTGAATTTCTCTTTGCATAACTTTTCTCATAATTCAGAAGTCTAGTTCACATTTTTGTACATAACAGCTGGGTTCCAAGACTAGTGAAAGCTGAAATTGATAAATCCCTTAAGGTCTCAGATGGAAACTGGCATAACATCACTGTCCATGATATTCTATTGGCCAAAGTAAGCCCTCCATAAACCAGCCCATTTTCAAGGAAGGAGAATAGACACACAAGGAGTTGCAGGGACTTATTGACAACTATCTGTATAAGTAATCTACTTCACAGACACAGGATTCCAGGTGTCTATGACTTTGGTGTTCTTGCTTTTACATGCTCTAATAATATATGTCATGTATAGCATTGTACTAACAAATCCCCAATTCCATTAAGGGAACAGTCCCTGTTCACTTACTGCCACTGAGGAGAGAGTTTGCCCAAGTTATCATCAAGGAAGACAATATCAGATGTCATAGATTCTCCACTAAAGAACTTGACTCGGGTCAAAGAGAGCCAAAACATAAAGGTCTTCAAATATTCCCGGCCTGAAGTGATAGTGTACATTCAGGACTCTGAGTTTATTCTAGAATAGGAAAAGGAGCTGTTGGGTAAGCTTTAGATTACTATTTGCAAGGTTGGCATTTCAAATCCATAAGCCACTCTGCATAAGAAGGATGAGGCTATCTGTTTGTTCCTGTAAAGATTTACACCCTCAGAAATCCTACATAGGGTCACTATGAGTCAGAATCAACTCAGTGGCAAAGGTTGCTTTTCAGTTTTATTTTAGGGATGGGAAAACTATGGCCCTTGGGCAAAATCCTGTCTGTATTATAAATCTGTATTGTAAATAATGTTTTATTGGAACATAGGCACCTTCGTTAATTTACATATTATAAACAGCCACCTTCGTAGCACAAAAGTAGATGTGAGTCATTATAACAGGGGCCATGTGACCTACAGAGCCTAAAATATAGGTTGTATGGCCATTTGTTGAAAAAGTTTTCTAATCCTTGCACTTTGGATAATATTCAGCCATATATAGAACTCTTTCTCATACTTATAATTATATTTCCAGAAATTACTGTGACCTCATGGTTCACATTTTCATCTGGTAGCAGTAGGCTCTTGGATTAGTACATGAAATTTCTTGAAGAGGAAAGAGAATTTAAAGCTTTCAGTAATAAAACCTTAAGGTGTAAATATACATGACACTTTGAAAATTAAGCCAACTTGTGTTTTTGGTACTTTTAGAACTTATTCTCTCTTCTTCACTGACACATTCCCTCCATGCAAACCCACATTCTTCTCAGAGGAGAGAGTTGTAGTAGATTTTTTGAATCATTAAATAGATAAATGGATATTCCCTCCGTGTATAATCACTGTGTCAATTCACAGTGACGAGAACCTGACAAGACTTTGAATTCTGTCAACCAACTTGATCTTTTGACAAAACTCAAGAGAATTATAGAGACTGGCCTTTTTGTATTCATTTGGCTAGCTACATGATTGTACGTAGAACCCCAAAGTCTCTACAAAAAGGCTGTTGGAAACAACTGAAGGATTTGGTAAGGTAGCTGGATACACAATTAACAAGCATAAATCAATTGAATTCTTATATATCAGTAAAGAGAACTCTGAAAAATCAAGAAAACAATATTATTCACAATAGCTACACAAAAGATGAACAACCTTAAAGGTAATATTCCTTGAAACTAACCAAAAAGCAAAAGACCAGTACAAAAAATTATAGAACATTATTACAGGAAACTGAAAAAGATCCAAATGGTAGAATATTCTGTGTTCATGGATAGGTATATAATATTGTGAGAAATGTCTATATTACTTAAAGCAATCTATAAATGTAACATAATCCCAATCCAAATTCCAAAGGCATTCTTTACAGCAATGGCAAAAGTAATTACCAACAGATCCAGAAAGAGACCCCAGATAATCAAAGAAGTTCTCAAAAAGAACAGAGTATGAGTTCTTGTACTAACACAACTTCAAAACCTATTTTGATATGGGTATAATGATAGATAGATGTATAGACCAATGGAACAGGGTAGAAAATCCAGATATATAATTGAGCTTCAATAAAGGATCGATAAAACATTAAATGGAAAAGATGCACCTTCTTCCACAAACAGTGCTGGAAAATCGGGATATTCATCTGCAGAATAATGACACAGGCACCATTCCTCAGCCTTAGGAAGTGGGGGGGGGGGAAATTCTAGATGGATTAGAAACCAAAATGCAAGTTTCAAAACTATTAGGATCATCAATGGGAAAACTGGGAGAAACTTAAGGAATCTATTGCAGGAAATACAAGGAGTACCAAACATAACAAAGGCATATATAGTAGAAGACAAAATACATAACCGGGACCTATTAAATTATAACACTTGTGTACATCAAAAGACTTCATCAAAAGAGTAAAATGAGAATCCACAGATTAGAAAAAAATTCTTTAGAAATGACATAATGGGCTAGTTATTAAAATATACAGAATTCTACAACATCTCGATTTAAAAAAATAATAACTCATAAAACGTGGGAAGACAACCCAAATAGGCAATCACAAAAGACTCTAAAAAACACATGGAGAAATGCTCTCATTCATTAGTCATCTGGGAACTACAAATCAGAACAATTATATGTCATCTAACACCCACAACCATAATCCAATTAAAAAAAACAGAATAACAGATGCTGAAGAGTATATAGAGATTGGGACATACACATTTGGTGGTCCTCCACATCCTTACAAACATTCTTGAAAGCAATATGGCAATACCTAACTCAACCAGCAATTAGAAATACCATTCAACCCTGCAATTCAACTGTGGGGCATATAACCCAAAGAAATAAAGAAACAGAATACAAACAGACATCTGCTCTCCCATGTTAATTGCAACACAGTTCACAGTAGGAGGAAGCTGGAAACAGTGCAAATGCTCATCAGAAGAAGAATGGATTTAAAAACCTGGTACATGCACATAATGGAATACTATGCATCCCTAAAAAACAGTGATAAAATGCCTTTTGAAATGAAATGATCTGGAGATCATCATGCTGTGTAAAGTTAGTCAATCACAATACTGCAAATACTGTATGAGTCCACTATTAAAAGAATTAAAACCGAGATGAAGGCAGGCTCATAACTCAGTCTGTCATGCAAAGCAGTGGAGAGTCTGACTCATATCCATAAGCATACAGTACCACCTTTATCTGTATCTTAAAAACCACTTAGTTAGAGGAAACCTCACTTAAGCTGGAGTCAGTTTTTGAAGATCAAGGCAGAGAGAAATGCCCATTTTGATGCTGTGATACAAAATTATGCTGAAGCCACCTCAAATCAAGATGCTCCTACCAAAGCAATAAGTGAAACTGACTGGAAAGTCAAGTCAATATGGAGGAATAGCATGTATGTCTTGGAGAAGCCAAGTGCATTTCTATTGGAAGGAAAATATGGAGGTCCAAACTCCTAATAGGAAAATGCTTGTCAATACTTATATAGAACCCAAGGGGAGAATATGCCTGACACTATGTTCCTAATTAGACATTTTACCTAGTTTCTTTGCAGTCTTTGATGATTCAGGCCATATTCAATAGACTACTGGGACTTTAGAGTTTATTCAAGGTACACTACATCCTTTATAGACAGCACCAGAACGCAGTGAGAAAAGCCCACTAAGGGACCTGGGTTCTGCCTCAAACTCATCCATAGCCCTTGGATTTAAGGTCAAAATTATGTAGTGTCAGAAGCAAATGACTCTCTGTCAAGGGTATAGAACTGGTGGCTGTCAGAGTACTACATACTTACTATTTCAATGCCCTTCTTGTTTTATTACATATCATATGTATTAATCTGATAGACCTGGTTCTTTCACTGTCAATCAATATTATTAAAAGTTTTGTCTTATCGCCAATGCCCAGTATTTGTATCAATAGTGTCCAGACCCTGAAGAATTTCATTTGTAAATGAATTTGCACATGAATTCAGTAAGTCATGTATTGTGGTTTGAATTCAGCACAGACTTGTATAATCTCATTTTTCAACTCTGTTTTAAATTCTTTACCAGTGGCTAAACTAATGATGCTATCAATGGAATAACCTTATGCCCCAGGGAGATAGTTGATAATGTTCTCTAACATAAAATGGCAGCAATGTCTCTCAGATTAATCAGAGACATATATAAACCATAGATATACAAATTGATTTGAGGCTCATACTTAATTCTAATTCCAATATAAGAACAATTGTTTCTTATGACATGGAGCTGTTTGATACTCTCACTGAAGCTATGGGTGCCACAGAAAAATGTAGTGAAGAAACTAGATGGTTCCCAGCTATCAGAAAGAATAGTGCCAGGGATCTTAATGACTTGTCTTCAAATAAGAAGCCATCTAAGACATCAACTAGGTCCCCATGGAAGAAGCACACCAACTGGTGTGATCCAAGGATTATAAACAATATAATCCAAATCCAAAGAAGAAAATCTTATCAGAACTTAAATTGTGAACAATTAAGTTTGGGGAAGGCAATGGATGACAGTAGAAGCCCAAAATCCATTTGTAGGATCCACACATAGATTAATTCTCTGTAAAAATTTTCTCTGACTACAGTTGAGGGATGTAAATAACCTTATTACCAGTCAGAGAGTATTGTAGAGATGATTATAGCAGATATACCCAGGTTAAAATGTAATATCTCATTTGATGGCCTTTGGGGACCATTTAAAAATTATATCAGCTTTAAAAAAATGAAAGGGAAATACATGTGGATTAAACCACTTGCCAATACTTTCTGAACATAGAGTAGGGGTTTGAATAATGTTACTATCATACAGAGTGCATTGTATAGTAGATTATGGCAGTTGCAGTTAGGTTACAATTTTATTATTTGATCTTCCTTTTGATGCATTTTAAAGCTCTTCTAGTTGTTAATGTTTTATGTTTTCATCTCAACTGGATTTTCTGTATATTATCTTGCTATTGTGGTTAGATTTTTTTATTCTTTATTGTTTACATTTGTGTGGGTCTTGGTATATGAAATCAGAAATGAGTGAATCTATAGAGACAGTGACTGGATTCATGGTTCCTTGAGTGTATGGCCCGGGATGCTGATGGGAAGTGGAGAGCTAGTAGCAAAGAGTATAAGAAATAATAAATGTTCTGGAATTGATTGTGGCAATGAATGTACAGCTCTCCTTGATATTATTGAACTATTGAATTGTCTGCCATTTGGAGTATGTCCCAATAAAACTGTTTATAAAAAGATAAAAAGAAAACGTGAAATGTTGGGGGGAAATGTAGTAATAGATTTGCTTGAAGCGGGGTTGCCACAAACCTTCAATTTATAAAAGAAGTCATATCTGCAAAGTGCAATAAACCAAAGATCAATAAAATGAGGTATTTCTGTGTACCAAATTTGTTCCAAGAGAAATTCTCTTGATATTTTTTCATATGAAAAATAAAACCAAGATATAATTCAGCATTCTATTTTTCTAGGGCTCTTGAAGCTTCACTCCCATGATTACTAGTAATGTATTTTTGAAATTATGTTCTTAGAAATATTTTAAAGCAAATGCCTAATGACTCAGCAAGTCTACACTATAATTGTATGCTATCTTTTCTCTTTTTTTAAGCCGATGAGTTCATAAGTTTATTATTATGTATTTAAAACTTAGATATTTTGTGCACATATAAATGTTTCATAACTAAAATTACTTTTTAAAAATCACTTTATTGGGAGCTCTTACAGAAATCATAAGACTCCATTGTTCAATCACATCAAGCAGTATTGTATACAATTGCTATCATGATCAGATTCAAAACAAACATTTTCTTTCTTCCTCACCTCCTTTATTCCCTTCCCTCCCCTACCATACCCCCCAGGAACCATTTTTTTCTTTAACGGTTTCTCTTTTTGTCATATCTTACACAACTCAATATATCCACTGACATACAATTCCACTATTTGATCCCATCAAGTGAGGCTATACAGTCATCAATGCCATCAGCTACCATGGATCCCCACCCTATTTCTCTTCCCATACCCTCAGGAAGCGATTACTTCTATTACTGATTTTGAAGTGTTATCGATCTTGACTTTCGTGTACTGAATAATCTTAAATATACAAATAAACATACAAATGTAACATGATTAATGAGGCAAAAGAAATAACAACCATAATAGTAAGGGGACAAAATATCAAAGAACTAGAGGATAGTTAAGTTACTCATCAGTTCCATATCACAAACTGGATTCATCATCCCTTCCATGTGGTCCTTCTGGGAAGGTCTGTCCAATTGTCTTACAAGTGGATTTGGGGTCTCCACTACATCTCCATCCCTTCACATTGATGTTATTGCTAGTTTTTGAACTTCTGATATCTCTTCCCATTGACACCTCATGATTACATAAGATGATGTGGTTCTTGCATGTGGGCCTTATTGCTTCCCTGATAGATGGACACTTGTTTAACTATAAGACTTTAAGGTCCCAGATGTTATAACTTTTGGGGGGGCATCACTGCCCTCTGGTGGGAGTGGGAGGCCCAACCTTGCTCCTGGAGATGTGCTGCTGGATTTGAATCGCCAAGCCTGTGGGCTACAGTCCCACACTCAACCACTATGCCACCCGGGCTCAGCCCCAGATGTTATAACTTTTAATAGCTGGGCACCATCAGCTTTCTTCACCAAATTTGCTTATGCACCCATTTTATCTTTGGTAATTATGTCAGGAATGTGCATATCATATAGTGCCACATTATTACAACAAACCATTCTTGCACTGATTAAGTAGAACCCCAAAGTCCTTCTGCAAAGTCCTGTTGCATTTTCATATATGTACAGATAAAAACAAATATACATATGTGTATATATTTACATATATATTTATTTGCATATATCTACAAATGCATATTTATATATGCATACATGGTTTTCTTCTTTCCTTTTTCCTCCTACTGAACTATCATTATTACCCACAGTTCACCTGTCAATAATTCCTCTCAGATATAATCCTATTGATCAAACACAACCAGAAAAGTTAGTCTCCTTTTCATCAATTTTAGAACACTTACTATTCTGCTGTTGACTCCCTGCTCACCTCCTTCTCCCCCACTCCTCCCATGCACCCCAGGAACCATGTTTCCAGTCACTAACTCTGTAAGATTGTGTATCCTGCCTGTTTTGTATAGATAAACAAAAAGTAGTAATAATAATAATAATTACTATTATTATTATTATACAGATAGTCGCAAATCTACCTGGGATCTTGACAAAAAGCAGATGAATATCTCTGGGCTAAATAGAGAGAGGGACATGTTATAAACCATCAGTTCAGTGCCCATTTCTTTCAGGGCTACAGATCCTGGGTTCCTTTTACCTAACAACGCATACACCCTTTTATCCTTTAGTATCCCAAAGGAGACAAGCATCCTAAAAATCACCCTGGCTATTTCTGCAGTCAAATATGGAGCAGTCTAGTGCCCCCACTACCAACACCCCAGTTATGCCTTAGATTTTCAGTGTCGCTCCCTTAATCTCCAAACATTTCAGGCTGGGTGTCACGTGCTACCTCTGAGTCAGAAGTCCACAGTCAGGATTCTTTGGAGCTTTGTGGCTTCATTCCCATCACTGACCTGTTGAACTCCCCTCTTGTGTATTTTAAATTTTTGATTATACATAGTTATTCACGAAAGAATAACTAATTGCAGGTATTTCTGGAGGAAGAGATGAAGATATTTTGCGAGTGAAATAATCTCAAGAGGACAAATATTTTATGACATTACTATTTTCAAAAAATAGTTAAGAAAATGTTTTCACAGTAAAAGCATTCTTCGATGGCTACCAGGGGTGGAAGGGGAAATGAGATATCTTCAGCAGAAAGCAAAGCCAATGAAACAGAGAGAGAGAGAGAGAGAGAGAGAGAGAGAGAGAGAGAGAGAGAGAGAGAGAAATAAGTTTACATGAGAGAAATGGCTCACACAATTGTAAAGGCAGCCAAGTTCCAAGTCTATGGGTCGGATATCAGGCTGAGGGTTTCCCTTGGCTGCAAGAATGGATGAGCTCAATATTGCCTGGTGAAACAACAGACTTCTGACTAATGAATACTTGGTCAGAAGATGAGATAGCAGACTGCTGATGACTCCCCAGGATCCAGACTGAGCAAAACATGAAAACATTTTTCCACAGCATCCATTTATTATTTGAAGTAGCCTACACCATTAAGGAAGCATCCTTTCAAATGATTGCTTGTTTATAGCAGCTCTCATTATAAAGGCAATTACATTAGGTTGGATCTGACACTCAAGGATTAGTAGGTTTTAACTGCAAAACTACTATTACATGTGACCCAGACAAGTAGACACAAAATCTTAACTACCACAGAGGGTAAATTACTAAATAGAGGGTGGGCATATACTGTATTTTTCAGACCATAAGACACACCTAACCATAAGAGACACCCAGTTTTTAGAGCAGGAAAATAAGAAAAAATATTTTGAACCTAATAGTATCAGTATGCTAAAATATTTATTTATTAAGATAAAGCAAAATATAGTAATATTTAATAGTGTAGACTCAATATGTGTTAAGAACCATCGTAACTTTCATTAAGAAATGAGTGGAGGCATGTGCCAATCACGTGACCTGACTGACATTGAGACTCCAGGAAGCAGGACTTCCCCTGAACACACAGCAATCCACAGCATGCAAGCAGCAGCAGACAGTAAGCAGGCACATGGGATCATAAAGAAATGTTCTAGGGTGCCACACCTTCAGACCATAAGATGCACCCACATTTTCCCCCCATTTGCGGGGGATAAAAGTGCATCTTATGGTCTGTGCGACAAAAAACTTTATTACTTTGGTTGAAGAGGAGGCAAAACAAATATTATTGTTACTAAAAAGCAGGCAAATTAAAAGCAATATGTCTGCAGTATGATGTTCCCACAATATCCAAATTACATAACATCCTATTTCACAAACTACATCAAGTATTTTAAGTGACACATGACTTATTTACCATTCGGAGAATCTAGCTGAAGTTTAGTGATAAATAGATTGGGCTTCTATTTCAACTTGGAAAACCCCTTACTTACAATTTACCTGGGCAATTAGGGATTTATATTTTGCTCATTTGTTAAAGTGAAAATGCAGAACTGAATAATTTTATTACGAATGAGCTGAGGCTCAGGGAAGTTGGCAACAAGTTAGGTAACTCACGCCCAGAGCTCCATCGAGATTGGCGAGTTGAGGAGATTTGGGGACCTAGTAGGGGTATCAAGACTGTCTGTTAATTCCCAAGACAATTCAGAGCATTTCTCTGAACCAGAAACTGACTTCCACCCCATCGCCAACACTCTCTGCCAACACCCGCGGTTTCCTTTGAAGTTCTCAGGGTGCCTGCCTTACCTTGACCAGAACCACAGGTGTATGGCGGAGACTTCCACTCTGCCTCAACTCCCCACACAGAATCGCCAAACAGTTCCCCCCACCCAAGGGTGCCCGGGGTCCCATGTGGACACTCCATGCAGACCCGCACACTGCACCCCTGGAGACTCGTGCCCACGTCGGCAGGCCATCCCTCGCCCAGGAGGCTCACACTCAGGTGCCATAAGGGAGCCAGGCATCCAACCAAGGCTTTTACCCCAGCCAGTCTCTGTGCTCCACCAACCAGACCTCCCAACATACACAGAAGTCTCAAACCAGAGGTTTCCGCCCCATCTTTGTACTCCTCACAAATTCCCCAGTCAGCCCCCCCATCATACACACACACACACATACACACACACACACAGAGGTTCCCATTCTGCCACTACACGTAGGGCCTGCCATGCAGCAGACACAAATATGGCAGACACTTCTGCAGCTATGGCATAGGGACCCAAGCCCTTGGAGCAAGCCTTCTCCACTCTCCCATCTCCCTGCTCAATCCTCCCCTCCCCTCTGTGTTCTGAGCCAGTGGTCGATCTGCTCTCCAGTGGCAGTCCCCCTCCCACTCTCCTACCTGTGGGAAGTGCCCCTAGACAGGAACAGATCCCCCAACCCCAACCCATTCCCTAAGTACACTCCCCTGCACTCAGAGCAACTCTTTCTATCAGACCGAAGCATACACAGCTGCAAATAGTCCCTAAGGCGACCGGAGGGAAGCTGGAACACAGAGTAAAAGTGAGAGAGGTACTCTACCAGGACAAAAGGGAAACACAACTCCTCAAGGCAGTGGGCTAAAGGCAGCAAATGGAAACATCAACATGAACCTCCCAAAGAAAGAGCCCAGGTCTCTGAGACACCAGGGAAAATAGCACTGATTTCCAATAAATTGAGAAACAGCAAGCTGCTTCCACAGCTTCAACAAGAAAAGACAAATAAATTCCAATGTCAGAGAACCCGCAGGATCTAGCGGCAGTCATAGAAAAAGCAGATGTTCATCTACCACAGAAAGAAAACTTCAGAGTGCTGCTTGGAGTCATAAAGGACACAAGGGAAGCATTACAGAAAAAGGAGGAAATGATAGAGGAGATAAAGACCATGCACCAAAGGGAAATACAACAGCTAAGGGGTGAGCTAACAGAAACTAATAGTAGCCTTGTGACTTTTCCCAAACAATGGAGGAGGCAGAGAACTGCAACAGTGAACCGGAGTACTCGCAGGTGGAAATTAATAAACATGAGAAAGAGTCTAACGAGTCTATCAGAGAAGAGGAAGAAAACCTCAGAGCTATGTCTGGTGCTATGGGAAAGAACATTAGAAATATCAGACAATCAGAGGAATGTACATCAAGAAAATCAACACCCTGGCTGAGTCCCGGTGGCGTAGTGGTTGTGCACAGGACTGCGGCCCACTGGAGTGGAGGTTCAATTCCAGCTCCACAGGAGCAAAGGCTGGGCCTCTTACTCCCACCACCAGAGGGCAGTGATGCCTAAAAAAAAAAAGAAAGAAAATCAACACCGAAAATAGCGATGAATGCTTGGAGGAAAACTTCCGTAGATTAATGAATGAAAATCAGACAACCATCCAGGAGGATGAAAGAATGACAGCTAGACTGAATCCAAGAAGTAGTCACAAAGACTTATAGATGTTAAACTATCCAACTATGAGGAAAAGGAGAAAATTATGAGAGCAGCTGGGAAAAACTGGAAATCACATATAAAGATAAACAGATTAGAATATGCCCAGACCTGTCAATGGGAACTATGAAGAAGAGGAGAGAGTGGAGCAGTATATCCCGAAAATTGCAGGTAAATAACACAAACCCAAGAATACTCTATCCAGCCAAATTATCTATCAAAATTGATAGAGAAGTGAGTGTCTTTCCAGACAAGGCAAATTTCAAATAATAGGCTAAAAGGAACCCAGCACTACACAAGATCCTCACCAACCCAGTGTGGGTGGAAAAACTACAATCACCAACCACATACAAGAGACCACCACACAGAACAACCCCACCCAGAGATCATCAAAGGGAAAACAGCCCCCAAGATAACACTGGTTTAAAGATGGAAAGAAGACAAGAATGAACCATAAACACACATAGGCACAACCCACAGAAAAGAAATGGAGGTAGAAAAACATTGATAAAATGTTTAAAAACAGCGATAAAATGGCATAACAGAGTGCACAGATAGAAGTCATAACCCTGAATATCAATGGAAAGAACTCAGGCCTTAAGAGTCAGAGTAAAAGACTGACTTAGAAAATAGTTTCTCAATCTGCTGCCTACAGGAGACACATATCAAGATTACAGACAAAAATGGGCTGAGAATTGAAGGCTAGAGAAAAATATACCAAGCAAAAAGCAATTCAAAAAAGGCAGGGATTGCAATGCTAATCTTGGATAAAATTGATCTCAAAGTGCAAACCATAGAAAAAGATAAGGAAGAACACTACGTAATGCTGAAGGGAATGATAAGCAAATATCCACTACATACTCTAAACATTTAGAATACTCCGAAGAAGGGTCCAGCAGAATATGTCAATCAAACATTCCAAAAACTGAAAAAAGAAATCACAGCCTCAACAGTTATAGTGGGTGACTTCAATACACCACTCTCTGAGAAAGAGAGATCACTGGGAAAGGAACTCAAATAGGAGGCTAAAGATCTAAATACTACAATAAGACAATTTGACCTCATAGATATCTACAGAGTTCTCCACCTAAATACAAAAAAAAATCACATTCTTTTCAAGCCCACACAAAAAAGCACATATTTGAAGATAGATCACATGTTAGAGCATAAAACGAAACTGCATAAATTTAAGCACATTGATAACATACAGAACTCTCTTTCTGACAACTGTGCCATAAGATTGGAAATTAACAAAAGATAACGAAAACAATGGTGAAAACTGGAGGATGAATAGCTCTCTACTAAAAAAGTCGTGTGTACTGGGACAGATCAGAGATGAAATTAGGAAGTTTCTAGAAATCAATGAGAATGAGAATACAATATATCAAAACTTATAGGTCACAGCAAAGGCAGTCATCAGCAAAAGCTTCATAGCATTAAATGAACATATTAAAAAGGAGAGACTTACGATTGATGCACTGGCACAAAACCTAAAGCAGCTAGAGCAGAGTCAACAAGACTTTTCAACTAATAATAGCAGAAGAAAAGAAATAATAAAAATAAGATCTGAGTGGGGACCCAAAGCTCTTCAATAAGTGAAGTGACATCCTCTCACAGAGGGGTTGCAGGGAGGACGTGAGTCAGTTAAAGCACAGTGTAGTAGCAATGAAATATGCAACTTTCCTGTAGTTCTCAAATGCTTCCTCCACCTACTAACATGATCCCAATTCTACCAAACAAATCCAGGTAGAACAGGGGATGTACACTGGAGTCAGAAACATGGGGAATTTAGGATAGATGATCCCTCGGGACTAGTGGTGGGAGTGATGATACTGGGAGGGTGGAGGGATGGTGGAATAGAAAGGGGGAACCAATTTCAGGGATCCACATATAACCTCTCTGGGGTAAGGAACAGGGAAGTGAGTGAAGGGACACATTGGACAGTGTATGATATGAAAAAGTAAACAATTTGTAAATTATTAAGGGTTCATAGGGGAGAGGAGGGGGAAAGAGAAATACGGGGAGTTGGTACTGGGGGACTAAGTGGAGGGAGGATGTTTTGAGAGTGATAATGACAACAAGTGTTCAAATGTGGCCTGCATACAACTGATGTGTGTATGGATCATAATGGGAGTCCTATAAGTCCCCAACAAAATGATTCATAAAAAAGGGAGGGGAAAAGAGGAGCTCATACCAGGGGCTCAAGTAGAAAATATTTTAAAATCAATATGGCAACAAGGGTGGAAGTGTGCTTGATACAAATTATATATTGAATGTTAAAAGCTCTGTAAGAACCCCCAATAAAATCATTTAAAAAAGAAACCAAGTATGACCTAAACAAGTGGAAGACATCCCATGCTCATAGATTGATGGATTCAATATAGTAAAGATATCAGTTTTACCCAAGGGACTATATAAGTTCAACGATATCCTGATATAAATTCTGGTGTCTTTCTTCAAAGAATTGGAAAAACAGATTACCAAATTCATATGGAGAAGGAAGAAATGGAGAATTAGAAGTGAACTCCTCAAGAAGAAGGAAAAAGTTGGTGGGCTAGTTTTACCCTAATTTAGCACCTAATATATAGCCACAGTGGTCAAAACAGTGTGGTATTGGTATAATGATAGATATTCAGACCAATGAAAAAGGATTGAAATCTCAGAAATCAAGTCATCAGCACACAAACAACTGATTTTTGATAAGGGCCCAAAAATATCACATGGGAAGTGGATACCCTCTTCAATTCATGATGCTGGTAAAATGGATACCTATCTGCAAAAAAAATGAAGCAAGAACTTACTCCATGCACAAGATTAAACTCACGTTGGATTACAGGTGGATCACAGACCTAGAGGTAAAACCACAAAATATAGGACTATCAGTAAGGGAATTAGAACAAATCTGAGAATTTAGACTCAGGGAATACATAGGCTATCAGAAATAGGGAAAGACACAAACACAGAGGAAGCACAAATTGAAAGATGGGATGTACTAAAGATAAAATACTGTGTACATTGAAAGACTTCACCAAGAGAGTAATAAGAGAGAACACAGAATGAGAAAACACCTTTAGCAGTGACACATCAGACGAAGACCTCATTGCTAAAATCTACAATACTCTGCTAACTTACAACAAGGTAAAAAGCAATTTTCCACTCAGCAGGTGAGCAAAGGACCTGAGCAGAAGTTTCTCAAGGGGAGAAATCCAAATGGCAAATACATATGAGAAAATGTTCCAGATCTCTAGCCATAAGAGAAATGCTAATTAAAACAACGAGATACCACCTCAAAAATAGCCCAATTGAAAAAAATCAGAAGTCACAAGTGTTGGAGGAGCTGTGGAGAGATAGGAACTCTATTCTACTGCTGGTGGACCTGTTGGTATGTACAACCATTACGGAAATCAATCTGGTGATATCTAAAACAATTGGAAATTGAGCTGCCATCTGATCCAGGAATCCCCCTAGTGGGCATGTACCCAGAAGAGACAAGAAACAAACCACATCCAGACATCTGTGCACCATCATGGTGCAGTTCACAATTGCAAAGAGTTGGAAACAAGTCAAATTTCCATCAACAGATAAATGGATTAAAAATCTGTGGTACATAGAGTACCACATGGAGTATTACACATTCCTAAAAACAGTGATGGATGCATGGAGCACAGTGATGCATAGGAAGAACTGGAAGAAATCATGCTAAGTGAATAAGCCAAAGACAAAAGGGCAAGTACAACATGAGTCTGCTGAGGTAAGCTCAAAAAATCCAAAAGGGGCATAGGGAAGAAGCGACTATATACATACTTCCCTGGGGTGAGGCCCAGGTAATATGACAGGGGTTAGACTAAACTCAGGAATATATATGGTGGCCAACTAAAAGGGGGGAAGACATGGGTAGATGGGGGAACAGTATACTAACCCACCGGGGGAGGGCGGAGTGCTGTTTATATCTCCACAGGGAAAGGCCATACTTCAACCAGGTGCTCCAAGACAAGAACACAACACACTGGGAACCCAGAGAGAGCAGGGAACCAAGAGAGAGGCCTGAGGTGCTGGACCCATTACCAACTATGTGGACAACACACAAGAATTCACTTCAGAGGACAGCACTGTAGCTACAGCTCAAGGACAGGGACTTGTCTGATCAGAGCACACTGGAGTTAATAAGGGGGGAGAGAAAAAGAGTGAAGCACATCCTGACCCACAAGTCTTGAGGACGATATTTCAGCTCATAGGAGCCAAGCACAGAAAGGATGAAAATGCCAACCTCACCCTGAGAGAGAACATTCCTCCCTGACCCATAACAGCATGAGAGACAATGCTGAAGACACACTGCTGGAATTGTGCCCACCCTGAGCTCACCACGCCAGAATCAGACACTGGGGGTGTGCAACAGAGCATCAAGGGGAGCAGAGCAATGAAGTCCCCAGGGGATACCAGAAATAGACTGTGGGACCAGGGCGAGGTGCCCCATCAGACTCTACTGGAAACCACTCTTAAAGAACAACAATATACCCTGAACTATTTATATAGTTGGTTGTTGTCGTCGTTGCTGTTCTGTTGTAGCTATAGTAGCTATTGTTTTACTGTCTATTGCGTTGTGTAAATGCATGTTATTATCACTGTTTGTTTATATGGAAAGGATAGGCGGAATAAACAAGCTGAAAAAGAGAATAATGGGATGGCAGTTTGGGGGGTACATGGGAGGGGGGATGAGAGAAAGGGAGTGGGGGTTAACAAACCTAAGGACAAGGGAACAAGTGACCAAAAATTGATGGCAAGGAAGGTGTAGAAGGACTGACAGAGCTAGAGCAAGGACAGTGTAGCTGAGAGGAATTCCTGAAACTCAAATGAAGGCTGAACATGATAGTGGGACAAGAGGAAAGGAAAAGGAAATAGAGGAAAGAACTAGGAGACGAGGACATTTATAGAGGGCTAAACACAGGCATATACATATTTAAATATATTTATATGCAATGAAGGGGAAAGATATCTATATACATATGTTTATAGGTTTAGTATTCAGGAAAAACATGGACAGGGGACCCCTACTCAAGTACTCCCCCAATATAAGAACACTTGATTCTAATAATTCGGCAGTCTGAGATGCTCACCTTCCCAGCATAATCACTGTAGACAAAGTGAGTGCATAAGCAAAAGTGGTAAAGGAAGCTGATAATGCCCGGCTATCAAGGGATATAGAGTCTGGGACCTTAAAGGCTTGAAGGTAAATAAGCTGCCATCTCTCTGAGAAACAACAAAACCTACATGGAAGAAGCACAGCATCCTGGGTGATCAAGAGGTGTTGAGGAATCAGCTATCAGGCATCAAAGAACAAAAAATCATATCATTGCGAATGAGGGGGAATGCAGAGTGAGGACCCAAAGCCCATCTGTGGGCAACTGGACAGTCCCTCACAGAAGGCTGTCGGAGAGGGTATGAGTCAATCAGAGTGCAGTGTAGCAACGATGAAACAAAATGTTTCTCTAGTTCTTAAATGCTTCCTCCTCCCCCCCACCCCCCACTATCATGATGCCGATTCTACCTTACAAATCTGGCTAGAATGGAGGGTGTATACTGACACAGATAGAAACTGGAAACACAGGGAATCCAAGACAGAAGAACTCCTCAGGACCAGTGGTGAGAAGGGCGATAATGGGAGAGTAGAGGCAAGGTGGGGTAGAATGGGAGAACAGACTACAAGGATCTACATATAACCTCCTCCCTGGGAGATGGACAGTAGAGAAGTGGAGAAGGGAGATGTTGGATGGTGTAAGATGTGACAAAATTATAATAATTTATAAGTTATCAAGGGTTCATGAAGGAAGAGGAAGCTAGGAGAGAGGGGGGAAATGAGGAACAGATACCAAGGGCTCAAACAGAAAGCAAATGTTTTGAGAACAATGAGGGAAACAAATGCACAAAAGTGGTTGACACAGTGGATATATGTGTGGATTGTGATAGGAGTTGTAAGATACTGCAATAAAATGATTTAATAAAATAAAAAATTTTTTAAATTAAAAAAGTGCTATTCGCTTGAATAGTGAATAGAAATTGTTAAATATATCTCCTGTTCAGCTCTTCCTATCTCAATTCCAGAGAGCGAGATCCGACCTCAAGTCCACAATTGTTTTAGTTTTATTAGTCCTTTTGCTATGCAAATTAGATATATTTAAAAGTTATTAATAATTTTTCATAAAGTTATTAATATTTGATCATAAAACTTATTAATAATTGCTCAAAAGACAGTTTAAGTAAAATAAATATCCATCAAAAAAACTAATGCAAAAACAGTCAGACAAGGCATAGACAAATAGATATCGCTATATTTCAATAATTTACTTAATTGCACCACATGCATGTTGTAGTAATTATACAATTTCATGTCAACTTAATAAATAAGAAAGAAGGTGTATAATCTAGCCTGTCAATCAGGTCACAGTCTGTGATCCTTCCTTGTGGGCATGACCTTCTTATAAGGATTCTGGGACTTCCCCTCTTCCTCCCTGGAGTCAGGACATACTCTCTCTCTGCTTCATCTTCCTGGAGACAAGTCACACAGAGCCACACTGATGGCAGCCAGATCCCTGGAGTTACTTCCACCACCACTGGACTCACAGAACTTTCCACCCACCAGTCTGTGATCTTCCTACACTTGACATCATTGCATGCACTGTATGAATCTGAAGAGGAATTCATGAGCTAATATCAAGCTTATGAGCCAAGATCAAATTTATGAACTCCATCTGGACTGGACTGGGATGTTTTATTGCTGCATAACTACTTCTTGATTTAAATTCTCTCTAACACATATATGAGCGTGTTTGTTTCTGGGTTTGTTTCTCTAGTTATCGCAGACTAACACATGTGAAGGATTAAAAGGAATAAAGATCTTTAGAATATTATATAAAACAAATTACGTGTTTGACATTTAAAAATGTGCATATTATTATTATTATTTAACATCTTTCTGTCAAAGGCAGGCCAGCTCAACCTCTGCATTCTACTTGCTCTGCTAGGGTATTAATTTACATGGACTCAGACTCTGACTGCTTCCCCTTTAGGGGTTTCCAGTTCCATTGGCAACCTCTTGCCCAGACATATCCAGCTCTGCTCTGTGGGCATTTTGCCCACTGTCACCTTATGCTGTGTTTGGCTCCTTCTCAATTGATTTTAGTGTTGCAACTCTTGACCTATATTACAGCTCTTTGAGGAAGTTCCCTTCTCTTCTTTTCTTGCCTCTTTTCAAAACTCTGTGGGATTGTTTTTTTTTATATAAGCAAACTCTTCATCAATTTCAAGGCACGGTCCTCTTAGCAGGTCCATGAACTGATCAACACATACAGTGGATTACAAAGCAGTGTGTCATCCCACCACTGCCCTTGAGTCAATTCTGAGTCTATAGGACAGAATATAGCTGCTCCTATGTGTTTCCAATACTGTAAATATATGTGAAATCAGAAAGCCTCATCTTTCTCTCACAGAATAGCTGATGAGGTCAAGCTGCTTATATATAACCAGCATATAGCCAATACTTCACCAGAGTTTCATTGGCCAATCATATTGGGTGGATTTATAAACCACTATTTCAATATCAAATTTACCAATGCCCGAAAGTTTGTAAAATCACACAGCAGACTGAGATTTCTTGCAAAATTATAAAACCAGAGCTATATAGAAGGAAATTCATATATATAAGATAAATCAATTGGGCTGCAATAAGTAAAATAAATAAATACACATTGGAGAATAAATTTTAGTGAAGGGCTAGATTTCAAAAGTATATCAAATTAGAAACAACTAACTGACCATGCCAGCTGCTCTATGAAAAAATGTGAAACTTTGTATGCCCCTAAAGCGTTAGTCTCAGAAAAGCACGGGAGCAGTTCTATCTTGTCCTACAGGGGCACTCTGAGTTGAAATCAACTCGATAGCATGAGTTTGGTTTTGAAATCACCACATCAAATAGTAGTTAAAATATGGGGCATTGGAATAGGCTACGAAAAAGACTTAGTCTTAAAATAACCATGAGATGGTATATAACAAAGTTGTATTCACAAAGGGCTGTGGAACAATACTTCATCCTAAGGGATGGACATGTAAAGTTGGACATTGAAAACAAAAACCTGAAGAAGAATCAGTGCATTTGAATTGGTATATGGTACAGGTGAAGAATATTGAAAGTACCATGGACTTCCCAAAGGACAACCATATCTATCGTGGAAGCAGTTCAGCCAGAATGTTCCTAAGAGACAAGAGGGGCAAGACTTTGTCTCTAGTTCTTAGGCTATATTATCCAGAGAGACCAGTTCCCAGAGTCTGTACTGGGTAGAGGTGCAGTGAAAGTGAGGGAAGTTCTGGACAAGATGGATTGACAATGGGCTCACAGCTGGGCAATGGTTCATTCTGTTGTCCATAAGGTGGCTATGAGTTGGAAGCTACTCAACAGCACCTAAGAACAACAAGGGACAGAGGTGAAGTAAGAAGACGGGAAGACAAGAAAGGTACATGGAGAAAACTCTCTTACCCCTACTTATTTTTGTATCATATATACTGCTACGTATTAACTATTCAAAATAGAAATCGAGAATTTTTTGTTTACAAAAGTTTATGTTTAAATTAACCACCCTTAGAACTCCTGATACCCAAAACACTGCAGCTATTTCTATGGCATTTGATGGCACACCTAACTTCCTTGGAACAGGCAGTCATAGCAGCTACTACCTTAAACCAACAAGTCCAGGGTCACAGAGTAAGTTTCCAATGTCTTTTAATGTTCCCATTAGTCATATGGAAAAATCATCAACAAAGTGTTTCAGAATTATTGAACAAATTTACATAGATTCTGTGTTAGTCCAGCTAGACTACAAAAACAAATCCATAAGCACACATATGTACATAGGGGAGAGGTTTATATACAAAAGGAATGGAGCACTGAGAACATCCCGTCTATGGCCATACCGCCCAATCTCATTCGATCTCTGAAGCTAAGCAGGGTCAGGCTTTGTTAGTACTTGAATGGGAGAAAGCATTCCAACCCAGTCCAGTCCAAGACCACAGGTTTGATATTAGTCAATATGTCTGATACCAGTCTATAAAGTCTTCTTCAGATTCACAAGGCACATGCAATGACGTCAAATGTAGGTCATTCACAAGCCAGTGGGTAAGAAAGTCTTAGGATCCTGTGGTGTTTGTGCTGGCAGAGGTTTCGCTGTGGCTTCTCAAGCATCTCAGCACTGGTAAGAGTCTCTTTGTGGCTTTTCTGGCTTCAGAGGGCTGGTTTCATCAGGGTAAGTCCACGTGGCTTCTCCTCCGGGATCTCCCAGGGAGTCAGCCTTGTGTCTTGTCAGTAGAATGTCTCCAAGGGACTGAGTAGTGAGTCTATCACTTCCAAGGGGGAAATACAGCCATGTTTCCCAGAATTCTCAGGAGAAAGCCATATTTACACGGAAGTCTCATTGGCTGTCGCCAGATTGACAGGGTAGACTCCACCCCTACACGCTTAATCCTCAAATTGACACCAGATTAGATGACTGTCACAGAATCTTATTGTGCAACTTTGACAATACTAAAAAATGCAAAGATAAAGTATATTATTTGTTTCTGTTGTTAGTTGCCATGGGGTCAGTCCTCATTAAAAGCAAAACAGAATAAAACAGTTGGATCTGGAACACCCACAACCTATTGTGGATTTGATATTAGACATTAAGTTTTCATTTGCTGCTTTTCAGAAGTAAAAAGCCATGCCATTCTTTCACGCCTGCCTTGCCCTAGAAGAACCACTAAAATCTCTTCAGCATGAGAGAACTATGCAAGCCTCTTATGGCAGATGGGCAGTTTATTGTTGTTGTTGCCGTTACAAGTCATCCAGTCCATTGTGACTGATAGCAACCCTACGTACAACAGAACAAAACATTTTCTAGGCCTGTGCCATTCTCAAGATCATTTTTGTTCGAGTCCATTGTTGCAGCCACGGTGCTGATTCCTCTCATTAAGGGCCTCTCTCTTCCGCTGACCTTCTACTTTACCAAGCAAGATTTCAGAAACTAATCTCTCCTGATACGCCCAAAGTACAAGAGATGAAGTTTCTCCATGCCCACTTCTAAGGAACATCTGTTTCTCTATTTCTTCCAAGACAGATTTGTTTGTTCTGGCAATTTATGAGCCCAAATGCTTATGGGCTCCACACCTATCACATTACCTCCCTTCTCCCAATTTTTACCTATGGCTTTGTGTTAGTCCAGGTAGACTAGAGAAAAAAAATTCTTAGACACTACTGTGTATAAGAAAGATGTTTATATACAAGAACAATTGAACACTGAGAAAACATCCCAGCCCAGGCCAGTCCAAGGTCATAAGTCTGATATTAGTCCATATGTCTGATACCAATCTTTAAGCCCTCTTCAGACTCATGAAGCACATGCAATGACACCAGGACAATCACAGACCAGTGACTGCAGAGTTTTATGTGTCCAGTGGTGGTAAAAGCATCTCAACACTGGCTGGGATCTCTCTGTGGCTCCTCCAGTTTCTAGGGTTCAAGGTCTGTCTCAAGGTCTGTCTTCATGCTGCCATGTGTCTTCTCAGCTGAAATGTCTCCCAGGGAGTGAGAGGTAATTACCACACTTCCGAGAATTCTCAGAGGAGAAGGCCATGTCCACAGAGGTCTCATTGGTTATCTCCAGATTGAAAAGCTAGACTTCACCCCTATACTCTTAATTCTTATTTGACACCAGATTAGGTGACTGCCACAGTCTTCAAGATGATTTCCTTGTGATCAGTTGACTGAGAAAGAAAAAATTTGTATCTGGTTGATAGATGGTTCCACACAATTTTCAGGCATCTCTTGCAAGTGACCAACAGCAGTAGCACTCTCTGGGACATCCCTCACGTGCGGTGGTGAAAGGAATCCTCCCAGAGGACAGAATTTCAAGCAATGGATCTGTTTGTTCATTTTTCTTGGAAGGAGAAATGACCATATGTGTGACCGAATACTAATCCATGGGATTTAGCCAGTGGTTTGGCTAGATGTTCAGGGAGTTGGAAAGAGCATAATTGGAAATTTGGTGGCAAGAGGGTTGTGGAATATGGACTGACATCTCTGAGTGAGCCAAAAAGTGAAGATATTTGTATCTCATATAAATACACATCACAGGGGAGATTTAAACAGTAAAGTAGATAGGATGACACATTCTGTGAAAACCAGTTATCCTCTCTCTCCAGTCACTCTTGTCATTTCCCAGTGAGCTCTTAAACAAAGTGCCCAGGGTGGCAGGAATTGAGGTCATGCATGGGTTCAGCAACATGGATTTCCACTCACCAGGGCCAACTTGGCTGCTGCCACTGTTAAGTGCCCAATTTGTCAGCAGTGGAGAATAGCACTGAGTGAGCAACATGGGATCATTCCTCAGAGATATCAACCATTAACCTGGTGACAAATTGACTACGTTGAACCACTTCCATCATGGAAAGGGTAGCATTTTGTTCTTAGTGGAAAAGACACTCTGGATACAGATTTGTCTTCCCTGAATGTAATGATTCTACAAAAAATGGTATCTCTGGACTGACAAAATATCTATCAAGGGACTCACTTCACTGAAAACGAAGAGTGGCAATAGGCCCATATTCATGAATTCACTGGCCTTATCAAATTCCTCATCACCTTGAAACAGCTGGCTTGGCAGATCAGTAGAATGGCCTTTTAAAGACAAAATGATGGTACCAGCAAGGAAGTAAGATCTGGCAGGGTTGGGCAATATTCTCCATGAGGCTGTATATGTCCCAAAACAGTGCCAAGTATACAGTGTTGTCTCTCTAATAACTAGGATTTATAGGTTCAGGAACCAAGGTATAGAAATGGGACTGGCATTATGCCACTCAACTCACCCACAAAATCTATAGATTTACTTATCTTGGATTTCATATAAAGAAGACCATACAACACTCCTCCAACAACAATAGTGAAATTAAACACAGAAAAGTCTCAATTGAGAAGGAATCAGAACATAATAAAAAAAGAACACATTAAACATAAGTCAAAAGGAAAACAAATGATAAGATTCTAAAATGTAACCTAACTATAAGTGTATGAATGTACTTTCTGGTTCACTCTGTCTGGGAGGCAAGGCTATTCACATCCCTGGTCAATGGTCACAGGGAATTCAATAGAGCTTTTATCCCTATTAGGGGGGAAGAGTGTCTGCAAATAGTTTGAGGATTTTCACTGTCTTCCATAGCCTTCTACAAATCAGGTGCTCAGAATTTAAGCTCTAATATAATTTCCTCCCTTCGTCTTGGATTTTTGCAAATTTTGGATCACACCAGCTGGTGTGCTCTTCCATGTGGACTTAGTTGACATACTTAGATAGCTACATGTTTTTGGACAATTTCTTAAATCCCAGGCATTATTCTTTCTAATAACCAGAAACCATCTGATTTCTTCACCACACATTGTACAATGTACACATACCTTCATAAAGGTAAGTGTTGACCATGGCTACATAGTAAAAATTTATTGTTAGGTTAAGCCTTATGATTAGGTGAAATCTCAAAATCCATCCATATATCCAAGATATATATATTCCACATTTGTGGCAACATTACCAGCTTTTTGGGAGATAATGTAAGCAACCTTAATGAGGCCTTTAGGAATTCTAATAATAGTATCATTGTCTGATACTGGTATCATTAGTTGTGTCTGGCAGGGTTCTCTTAGAGAAATAAAACCAGGCACACTAGTAATTCTCTTTATATACATAGAGAGAAGGGTATATAAGATAAGAAAGAGTTAACTATCTATAAAACAGTACAAATTGCTCTGTGCAACTAACTTGCATGAGACAGCTAGAAGACTGGCAGTCCTTTAAGTCTTGAGGGCCACTGAGTAGTCCTCTGTAGAGCAATCTGGCCACAGGCAGCAAACAGCAGAGCAGGTCACCAATAGTCAGCCAGATGACAGTGTCTGACAGTCCCCAGGTCAAGAGATGTATATCCCAGGAGCGTGGCAAAGCAGGGCTTGAAGGAACCTCAACTCACAGCTACACAGTCCACAATTAGGTGTTCCATGGGTAACGTTGCGTGGAGGTTGAGGTACAGGATGAACAAGGCAGCTGTCTGGACTGAAGATCCAAAAGCAAGAGAGCAAGGGCAGGGCTCACCAAGCCTTTTCTATCTCCACCCTTCAATTGATGGCATGTGTTCATGGGCATGTCATCACAACAGACCTACCTATCGTCTTTGGCCATGTTGGCACCACAGGCTTACCTATAACAGTCAATGGTAAAGGGTTTAAAATACTATTGACATAAGGGGGATGAGCATTCATATATGGGAAAGCATGTTAGACTAAAATACACAAAATTTCACTTATACACATTAAAAACATATGTGACTGAATCCTGATTTAGAAAACAATGACGGTTAGACATAGGGCACAAAGTTCAATCACACTTATTCCCTACAACAAATTTATCTGTAGCACTAAGACTTGTTAAGTTAAGAAAATATGAAAGTGGCAAATGCATAGTAGTCTTAAATTGTCAGTGACATTTAGTCATTGTGTTCAAGGTGTAAATCTGTTTTTAGCATGGCTTCTAAAATCAGGTGTGTTTTGGCTCTTATGAATCTGTTTTAATTTTCTTTCACATCAAATGAATTTGCTAATGAACAGTTGATTATCTTTTCCACAGTCCGCCCCTGGTCTTGTCTTTGATGATGACATTGAGCTTCTCCATGGTCTCTTCACAACATATCATCAATTTGATTCCTATGCAACCCATCTGACAATTCCCACATGCACAATTACTGTTTGGTTGTTGATAAATAGTATTTGCAATGAAAAAATCATTATTCTTACAAAATTCTACCATGTGATCATCAGCTTTATTTCTGTCACCAAGGCCATATTTTCCTGCTGCCAATCCTCCTTTATCCCCAACTTCTAACATTCCAATCACTTACGAATGCATCTTTTTTATTAGTTGGAGTTTAATACATACTTCACTGCAAATTTCAGTCACGTCAGATAGAATGCACAATTGCTACCACAATGTTCTTTCCAAACATTCTTTTTGTAATGGACTCCTTGACATGGTCTCCCTTTTGCCTAACTTCCATAACTATACCCTGCTTCCACCAAACCCTTTATTCTACTTGCTGTCCCCCTAGGTTCATCGATCCTAGTTTTCATATACTCAAAAGTGGAAAAACATATTACACAGTTTCAAAGGGGTGAGCTCCATTTACATAACACCCCTGAGATACAATCTAATATGAACAAGCCAAAACAGAAGACAATACAAACCAAGCATACAGAAAATTTTGGAAACCATTTCAGGTCCAGTCCACATCAAAGATTTATGCATTTCACCTTCCATACTCCTCTCTTCTAACCACTGTGTGTAGTGACAGCATTTCTCTCTTCCCTCAATTTCATCTAAGGGGAGGTCTCTGGAAGCTAACTACTAACCCAAAGCAGTTCCACAAATGAATCTTGGACTCTCACTGTCATCCAATGTTTTCTGCACACTCGATTCTCACAGTTTAGCCTCTGAAACTGATCATTCTTCAACATTAGTTTATATGGATTCCAGTCATTTGGGGACTTATGCTCTTTAATGTGGACTTAGTTGTCATTTCACTTAGATGGTCAGATGCTATATTATCTGATAGCCTGGTTCCATCTATATTCTTCACAACATGTTAGTATAGCACCCATATTTTCTAGGTTCCCTTCCTGAGGGTAATTATCAAGCAGAGCCATGTAAACCATCTGTTCAGGTTTTTACCTGCCTTCTCAAAGGGCTATTAGTTTTTTTCTTGCTGTAAGCCTATAAAATTTGGTAGATTTTAACAATTAGTCCTTTGTCTGTTATGTTGTTACTACATATCATTTCCCAGTCTGTTAATGAAGTCTTTCAATGTACACAACTGCTTTAGTTTTAATAGGTCCCATTCATATATTTTGTCTTCCACAGAGTATGTTGCCTTTGTTATTTCTGATTGCCCATGTATTCATTCTTCTGAAAGTGTATATCCAGCTTTTCCAACACCATTTATTGAAGAGGGCATCTGCTTCCCATTTCATGTTTTGAGGGCCTTTGTCAAAAAATCAATTGTCTGTATGCAGATGTTTTAACTTCTGGGCTTTCTGCCCTGATCCACTGGTCTGAGTAGCTATTATTTTGTCAGAACCAGGTTGTTTGACAACTGTAGATGTTTAGTGGGTTTTGAGGTAAGGTAGAGTAAGGTCACCTATTTTGTTCTCCTTCTTGAGGATTTCTTTGTCTATCTTTGACTTCTTCCCTTTCCATATGAAGTGAGTAATCAGTTTTTCCACTTTTTGGAGGAATGGTGCTAGTATTTGCATCAGAGTTACATTGCTTTAAATAGTATCAACATTTTCACAATGTTGAGTCTTCTGAGTGGAGAACATGGGATATGCCTGCATTTGTGTAGATCCCTTTTGGTTTCTTTTTTTAGTCACTTTACTGAGGGTTCATACAGATAATATCACAATCCATACATCCATCTACTGTATCTAGCACATTTGTGCATATGCTGTCATCATCATTTTCAAAGTATTTTCTTTCTACTTGAGTCCTTGGTATTAGCTCCTCAATTTCCCTACTCCCATCCCCCCTCCCTCTCTCATGAACCGTTGGTAATTTATTATTTTTTTCATGTCTTACACTGACCAATGTCTCCCTAAACTCACTTTTCTGTTGTCTGTACCCCTGGGAGGGGGTAATATGTAGGTAATTGTGATCAATTCCTCCTTTATTCCCTCTTCTCCCTTTCCCTTTACCCTCCTGATATTGCTGCTCTCATTATTGGTCCTGAGGGCTTTATCTGTCCTGGATTCCCTGTGTTTCCAGGTATTATCTGTACCTGTGCACACGCTCTGGTCTAGCCAGATTTATAAGGTGGAATTGGAGTCCTGATAGTGGTGGGGAGGAGCATTAAAGAACTAGAGAAAATTTGTCTGTCTCATTGGTTCTATACTGCATCCTGACAAGCCTGTCTCTTCCTTGTGTCCCCTCTGTAAGGGGATATCCAATTGTTTAAAGGAGCACTTTGTGCCTCCTCCCCCCACTCACATTGATATGATTTTTTTGTTCTGGGTCTTTGATACCTGATACCTGATCCCATCAACATCTCATGATTATATAGGCTAGTGTGCTTCTTTCATATGGCCCTTGCTGCTTCTCAGCTAGATGGTTGCCTGTTTATCTTCACGTCTTTAAGAACCCAAATGCTATATATTTTGATTGCCAAATACTATCAGTTTTATTCACCACATTTCCTTATGCACCCATTGTCTTCCGCATTCGTGTTGGGAAATTGTGTTAGTCTGGGCAGACTAGAGGAACAAATTTCATAAACATGCATATGGATATAAGGAAAGAGTTTATATACAAAAGGAATGGAACACTGAGAAATTATTCCATCCCAGTCCAGTTCAAAGACTGGGCTCAGTGTCCCGTTCCCCTTGTATATAAACCTTTTCCTTATATCTATATGCGTGTCTATGAAATTTGTTCCTCTAGTCTACCCAGACTGACACATTATCCCAGCCCAGTCCAGTTCAAAGTCATAAATCCGATATTAGCCCATATTCCCAAAATCAGTCTATAAAGTCTCCTTCCAACCCACGAAGTCACAGGTCAGTGGGTGCAGAATCCCAGCGCTGGCAGGGGTCTCCACATGGCTCCTCGCCTCCAGGGCTCAGGGTCCATTAACAGCAGAAGCAACTCATCGCTGGCAGAGGTCTCCATGTGGCCGTTCCAGCTTCAGAGGTCTGGCTCTATCAGGACAAAGCCATGTGGTCTCTCGGCCACCTCCTCCAGTTTCTCGGATGCTGCCATCTTGTCTTGTCCATGATTCATCGTCTCTGAGACTAACTCCCAACAACTGGGGAAGATAGCTTCTCATCTTCACGAAGGAAATATCGCGAGATTTACCAGACATATCAGGAAAAAGACATGCCCACACAGAGGCCTCATTGGCTACTCAATGGCTAGCTCCATATTAATAGGCTAGACTCCACCCCTACATTTCAATCATAAAATTAACATAAGCACATGACTGCCACAGAAGTTGAGCATGACAGAATGCCAAGTTAATAGAACAAAGTGTTCTTGCATTGAGGGACTACTTGAATGGAGGCCCAAAGTCCATCTGCTACCTTAACATATAAATATATGTACCTAGATCTATTTCCCTACCCTTTGAGTTTCTTGTAGTAATGTTTGTAATTTTCTTCGTATGATTCTTTTGTTTTTTTGGCTAAGTTTATTCCTAGATATTTCCATTTTTGTATGGTTATTCCTTGAAATCTTTTTCTGTTTTCCCATCGCTGGTATATAGGAACCCAACTGATTTTTGTTTGTTAATCTTATATACTGCTTTATAAGATTTATATACTGAATTCTTTTATTGTTTCCAGCCATCTATTGTGGAGCCCTTAGGTTTCTCAATATATTGTCATGTCATCTGCAAATAATGAAAGTTTCGCTTCTTCTTTACATTGATTTCTTACTGTTTTATTATGGTACCGACTAGGACTTGCAACATAATGTTTAATAGAAGTGAGTCTAAAGGGCATCCTGGTCAGGTTCTCTTATTTATTGGGAATATTTTCAATTTTTCTCCACTGAGTATAATATTGACTATTTTGGTTTTTTATGTATGGCTTTTATTGTATTGAGGATTCTCCCTTCTAGTCCTATTTTCTTGAGAGTATTAGGAATTGGTGTTGGATGTTATAAAATGCTTTGTCTACATCAATTGATATGATCATATGTTTCTTGTCCTTTTTCTGGTGGTGGTGGTGGATTACATTAATTATTTTTCAAATGAAATATTGGTATCCTGCATCCTTGATATGAATCCCACTTGGTAATGATGTATTATTTTTTTGATCTACTGTTGGATTCCATTATTCAAGATTTTGTTGTGAATTTTTGAATGCATGTTGATGAGAAATATAAGTCTGTAGTTCTCTATCCTTGTGGGGTCTTCACATGGTTTTGGTATCAGGGCTACGCTGAGTTCATAGAATGGGATTGGACATATACTATCCCTTTCTATGTTGTGGAAGAGTTTGTGTGAGATTGGGGTCAGCTCTTCTCTGAATGCTTGGTAGAATTCTCCTGTGAAGCCATCTGGACTGGGTCTTTTTTTTTTAATCATTTGGGAGTTTCTTGATAAGCTTGTCTATTTCTTTTTTTGCTATGGGTATGTTCAAGTTTTTAATGCACATATGCATTAATATGGGGGTAGATTGATTTTTCAGGTATTTGTCCATGTCCAAAAAATTATTGAAATGGCTGGAATACAGTCTTTCATAGTACTGCATAATTAATCTTTTTATTTCATTAGGTTCTATTGTGACTTCCCCTGTTTCCTCCTTAATTCTAGACATTGACATCTGCTCCTTTTTATTTAAGTTTGCTAGCAGTTTGTCAATTTTGTCGATCCTTTCCCAAAACAACTTTTTGCTCTGTTGATTTTTTTCCCACTGTTCTTCTTTTTTCCAGCTAAATTTATCTCCACTCAACTTTTTGTTATTTCTTTTCTTTTGTTCTTAGAATGGACTCTGTTCTAGCTTCTCAAGGTGCTGAATTAAGGTGCTAGCTGACCATAATTCTCTCCTTTTTTCCCAAGTGTACATCTATTGCAATAAAACTACTTTTGAAAACTTCCTTTGCTGCATCCCATTGGTTTTGGTACCTTGTGTTGTCTTTCTCATTGGTTTCTAGGAACTTCCAAATTTCCTCTCTAGCTTGGGCTAACATCAATTCTTTTTTAAAAGACTTGAGTCTCCAAGTGTTTGTATGTGTTTTTCTTCTTTCTCGTGTTGATTCCCAGCTTTATGGTACTGTGGTCAGAGAAGGTGGATTGGATGACCTCTATGTGTTTCACTTTTTTCTGTGTCCCAGAATGTGATTTATTTTTGAGTATGGACCACATACATCAGAGAATAATGTGTAGTTTTTAACTGTTGGTTGGAGAGCTCTGAAAATGTCTATCAGGTCATTGTTCAATTGTGCTATTTATATCTTCCTTTTCTTTATTGAGTGAGTTTCTTGCCTGTTGATCTATCTTTCATTGAGAGAGGTGTATTGAAATCTGTTACTATTATTGTTTATCCAGTGGCTTCTATTTTCATATCTTTGAGAATTTGGTTGACAGATTTTAAGGGTCTTTCATTGGGTGCAGATATATTTATGGGGTCATCATCTATGGTTCCCTTCAGCATTATGCAATACCCATTTGTGTAATACCATAAATAATAGCATCTGAGATTTTATAGGCTTGTTTTCAAACAAGCAGCCATCTAAGTGAGATATTACTTAAGCCCAATGGAAGAATAACACCAATATGCATGGTTCAGTGATTGTAAATTCTATAATCCAAATCTGAGAGAATGGTATCAGAGTTTAAATTGTGAAATTCTGGTTTGCAGAAGACTATTCATGATAGTGGAAACTCAAAATATATTTACTGGATCTATCAGTACATGGGCGAATGAATCACTAATGATTTCCTTATGACCATAATTGAAGAAAAGGTGTTATAGAGTATTGTAGAGCTAAGTGTAGTAGACTAAAATGATAAATCCAACTTGAATGGTTGAAACCTTTTCATTGTATCTCCTTTTTAGTATATGTTGGACTTGATCTGTTCTTTTAATATTTATGGGTATTTTTTCAAATTTTGGTTTATCTCTATTGTGTTTTCTTTTTTACCTCGCCCCCTGTGTTTTCTATACAATACAACAATAATGTTGATAGCCTTTTTTACTCTATGTTATGTATTTGTCTATGTACATGTACTTATCTTGGTACATGAAACACAAGATGAGTGAATCTATAGAGATAATATTGAGATTAAATATTTCTGAGTGGTATAGCAGAAAAGGTGGGGGGAATGGGAACTTATATCAAGGTGTACAACAAGGAAGAAAGTGTTTTGAAATTGGTGTTTGTATGTATTCTACAACACTGTTGGGTATGACTGAACTATTGAATTTTCATTGGTGCCTAGATTGTGTCCTAATGAAATGGTTTGAAATATATATTTTTAAAAAATTTAAAAAGATCAATCCTGAAACACATAACTATGTGCTGTGCCACACTATCTACAATTCAGCAACCCTTTAACTGAAAAGGTTAACATAAAAATCTTACCAGTTTATGGTGCCTGACAGAAACAAATTCAATGTCAGTGAAGCTTTAGCTGTGTAGTTATATGCATCTCAAATTTGGGATGTGAGCCTGCAAAATTTTTTTATTTAATATTCAAATAACAAAGCATAAGGGGAAAGATTCCACTTTAAGTACAAGTGGAAAACGACAAAAATATCTATATCTCCAGAGTACTTCACATAATAGAACAATCTCACATTAAGGATAAAATAATATGTCTGAAGTTATTAAAGATATAAAGGAAGCACTGTTCCATAAAAATAAATCACTATTTTAAAAATAGCAAGTACATTTGGAATAAAGCTGATCTCTTTCCAATGAAATATATAATTATTGAAGTTTAAAACTCACTGAACTTTTAAACCAAGTTTAATATTAAAGGTGATTACTGAATCATAGAGCATATCTGAAGAATTTACTAAAATGGAGCACAGCAAAATAAAGAGATGAATTATACGAATTAGAGAGTGTATGAAAAATAGGTTATTTAGAAAGTGGGAGGAAGGATGTGGGTAGTGGGAAAAGAGAACCACATATGTGGACGGTTTAACAGGATATTGTTGTCAATTTCACTTCTTGAGATGGGCTATGCATATATATACAGTGTGTTCCTTTAAAATTTTAAAAATTAAATACCTCCAGATTCCTTATCCCTCAAACCTAGTGTTCTGAGTGACTACAAGAGAAGGAAAAGTAAAACTGAAAGAGACTTGGAGTTTTGGGTGACAGGCAAGTTCATCTCAAATACAAAAAAAAAATAGGAAAAGAAAAAGAAATTATGAGATATGAAGGATAGAATGAGATAATAAAATATAGCTCTAACAAAAGCTCCCAAAGGACGGAAGAGAAAGATTGTGGGGTGGAGGGGGAATGAAGAATCTATATTTTCCGACATAATGGCTGACAATGTTCTGGATATTGATTGCAGTCATAAATACTCAGTATTAAGAAGCACATCTATGCCAACTAGGAACAATCAAACTAAACACAAATCTGGACACGCTTCAAAGAAACATCAAATTGCCAATGTTAAATAAAAGATTTTTAAAAAACCATCAGAGGAAAATGATAGAGCGCCTTTAAAAAATCTTTAATGAAGATTTTTTGCAAGAGTAACATTAGAGACCAGAAAATAATGGAATAACATCTTCAGAGAGTTGAGAGTTGATAATTATCTTGGTGGAATTTAATATCCAGTGGCACCTTATTTAATCAAGAAGGTTAAGTAAAAACATTTTCAAACAAAGACTGAGAGATTTAAAGATATCAATATTTTTAAAAATCTACCATACTTTTGAACCATAAGACACACCTAACTTTTACACAAAATGTTCTGAACCAGTATACTAAACCAGTACCAGTATACTAAAATGTTTATTAAAATAAAGCAAAATATGGTAATATTTAACAGTGTAAACTCAACAGTGGTATTAAGAACCATCATCACTTTCAATAACAAATGAGGGGAGGCTTGCTCTGTGCCAGCATGTGACCTGACTGACATTGACACTTCAGGAGGTGGGACTTCCCCCAAATCCACAGTAATCCACAGTATACAAATGTATACTGTATACAGCAGCAGAATGTAAGCAGGGACATGGGATCATGAACAAATATTCTGGGGTACCACACCTTCAGACCATAAGATGCACCCTCATTTTCACCCACTTTGGGAGGGAAAAAGTGTGTCTTATGGTCTGACAAATATGGTAGTCCTAAATATATCTGTACCAAACAAGTGGGTTTCACCATACAAGAGTAAGTAAAGAAATCACTATAAAATCACAGGAGTCTTTTGTTTTATAAACAAAAATATCCAAATATGAAACTATTGCTTCTCAAACACATCCTCCATTAGATCTATACACTCCTGAAAGCAGTGCTTCTAGCTCTCTAACGCTTCCCCCAATAATGTTTCATTTAGTCATGTCAAAACAGCAATTTGGGCATCCTCAAGAGATTTCGTGTGCTCCTTTTCAATAGTCTATGAAAGAATAAAAAATCAGAATCGGCAATATTCAGGCTGTAGAATGGATGAAATAAGGTTATCAGTAAAATTGTTCTAGGACTCCCCTTGTTACCCTCTAAGAATGATCAGGTCCATTTTTGTGATTGAAAAAAAAATTTTCCTTGGTGCCACTTTCCTGGCCTTTCTCCCATTGATTCATCTTTGGGTTGTCTTAAAATTTCTGTAAAATAAGTTCCCATGATTACCCTTGGTCAGAGAAAAATCTATCAATATTAATTCTTTGGAATCACAAAAGGTAGTCTCTATCATCTTCTAAATCTTGAATTTAACTAGGACAGCATACCTTTTTGGAAGCCACTTTTTTCATTTGTTCCCCTCCCTTTTTATGGTACCTTAAGGAAACTACGACAAGTGTCCATGGGTAAGTAAAAAATTATTGTTATTATTGTTATTGTTGTTATTGTAATTATTGTTATTAAGGTTCCATTAGTGCACTGGTTTGTTCGAAATAAAATGTGTTAACCAGGCCTCTTCAGACAAGTTCTCACATTACTACACTTATCTTAGTTTCATTAGTGTGCCTTCAAAGAAAAGATCCTATTAGAACAGTTACATCCAATGTGTCAGGGGAGTATTCTGGGACCATTAATATGATGCCAACTCAGAAGGTTGTGGAGACTATTTATTGGGATTCCAAAGGAGTCACATTGATAGATTTTCTTCAAGGATATAGTATGATCTTATTATACTTATTGCTTCTTTAAGAAATTTTAAGAAAATAGAAATATGTATCGATAAGAAAATGGCCAGGGAAAATGCACTTTTCCTCCCTTAAATCATGGTAATAGGCCTACACATTCAATGACAGTACCAAGGGTTGTCCTACAAGAATTTGGTGGAAAACATTATCCTATCAACCCCATAGTCCTGATCTTCCTGTCAGTTTCTTTTTGTTATGAAATAAAAGAAAATTGAAAAGGAACACACTTTAAATTCCTTAAGGGTATATAAACTACTATTTTGATATGGGATATATTGAAGGGCAATAATCCGTCAGAGAAAGATTAGAGAATTGAAAATAGTGCCTACAAAAGTGTAGTTATCTCAACAGAGGTAACTACTCCCACACAATCTAACATATATATCACCACAAACAGGGACACCAAAATGTCAAGGAAACAACAGAAAATAACCATAGACACACACACATAGAAAAGTAGGCACAAACAAGTAAACAACATCCATACCTAAAAATGAACAGTCTTTGGAATTACCAGAACCATGTGGGTCACAATCAAGATGAACAATCTATGAGTTCTAGTACTTCCAGAAGAAGAAATGAAAATAATCCAGAAAGAACAGAATTCCTGAAAGAAAATTTTCCTAACTGCATAAAAGATGGAAAATAACCATGCAGGAAGCAGAGACAAGCCCAATCGGGATGGACTCAAAAAGAAAAGCAGCATGGTATATTATCGTCAAACTCTCCAATTTCAAAGACAAGGAAAAAATCTGATAGCAGTCTCGTTAAAAAGAACAGTCACATACAAAGGGGCAGCAATTAAAATGAATTCAGATTGTTCAGCAGAAATCATGCAGGCAAGAAGACAAGAGAGTAAAGCAAATAAATTCTGGAAGAAGGAAAAACCTGCCAACCAAGAATCTTGTATCCAGCACCATTATTACTCAAATATGAGTGAGCAATAATCATTTTCTCAGACAAGGAAAAATTAAAGAAATTTGCAAAGACATCACCACTACAAAATATCTTGCATGCAATACTATGGCTTGCCCAAAATCAACAACAGCAGCAGCAGACCAAATTGAGACTATCAAACAAGACAATTCCTTGCAAAAAAACAACACAAAAAAGCAGCATGCAAAACACCACAGAAATAGAAAACAGAGAAACTAATTAAACCATGCAGAAACATATACCAAAAAACCATCAGGTATCAACATGAAAGCCCAAACCCCATACATATCAATAATATCACTGAACTCTAATAGATTAAATGCACTAGTCAAGAGACAGAGAGTACCAGGCTGATAGAAAACAATTCTCATCAATATACCTCTTAGAAGAAACATGCTTCAAGCACAAAGACAAAGACAGACTAAAAATCGAAGGGTGGACAGAAGCATATCAAATGAATGGCAACAACAACAAAAGATGTAGCAAAATCATCCTGAAATAATAGACTTCAGGCAAATATCATAGTGAGAGACAAGAAATGAACCTGCATAATTACTGAAGGAATAGTAGACCAAGAAGACATGACCACAATACACATATATGCCTCCAATGAATTACCCTCAAAATACATTCAATCACATAATTGAAGAAATAAAATAGACAGCTTAACAATAATAGTAGGATACTTCAACATTCAACCCACTTTCAAGAAAAAACAGATCATCAGGAAAAAAATCAATAAAGACACAAAAGAGATAAACCGCACAATCAAGAAACTCGACCTGCTGGACATATATAGAACACTCCAGGCAGCAGCAGGCAATATACATTCTTCTCCAGTCACACAGAACTTTCTTGAGAATAGACTGTATGTTAGACCACAAGCAAACTTCAACAAACTCAAAAACATTGAGACCCTACAATACATTTTCTCAGATCACAAGTCTATGAAACTGGAAATTAACAATAGAATGATCAGGAGCACAAAGACAAAAACATAGACACTGAATAACATACTACTTAAAAACCACTAGGTAATAGATCAAATAAGGCATGGAATTAAGAAATTCCTTGAGACGCTTTGCATAATGCATTAGATAAAAACCTTTGGGACACAGAAAAAGTCAATACTGGAGGGCAGCTTATAGCAATAAATGCATACACGATAAAGGAGAAATCGAAAATCAACACCTTAACATGAATCTCCAACAACTAGAGCAAAGGCAATAGCATAAACCCTCCCAGAACAGCGGGGGGCGGGGGGGGGAATCATAAGTATTAGTGGAAACCAATGAACTGGAAAACAGAAAAACAATGAAAAAATTCAACAAAACTAGAAAGTGTTTTTTTAAAGGATTAACGCACTTGACAGATGGTCAGCAAACCTAACAAAGGCAAAGAAAGAGAAGATACAAATATCTAGAATTAGAGATGAAAAGGTTGACATCACAACAGATCCAAACGAAAGAAAAAGAAGAACACATTACTATGAAAGACTATACTCAGACATGTTTGATAATGTAGAAGACATACACAAATACCTAGAAATAGACCACATGCCCAAATTAATGCAGACAAATGTAGAAACCTTCAACAGACCTATATAGCAAAAGAGGAAATAGAAAAAGTCATCAAAACCTTATAACTAAAAAAAGCCTAGTACCAGATGGCTTCACAGGGGAATTCTATCAAATTTCAGGAAAGAGTAGTCACTACTTCTTCACAGACTATTACAGAATGCAGAAAGGGACAGTAACCTCTCGAACTCATTTTATGAAGTGAGCATAGCCCTGATACCAAAACCAAAAAAAGACCACACAAAGTTAGTAAACTACAAACCAATACCCCTCGTGAATATGGAAGGAAAAAGGTCTCCACATAATTCTGGCCAATAGAATCCAACAGCATATTTAAAAAAAAATCATCATGACCAAGGGAGTTTCATGTAAGGATGATTCAAAATTAAGAATATTAATGCAATGCACCACATAAATCAGACAAAGAATAAAAACCACACAATCACGTCAATAGATACAGAAAACCATTTGACAGAATCCACACTCATTTCTAATTAAAACACTCAATAAAATAGAATTATAAGGCCATACATGAAAAATCAAAGCCAATATCACACTCAATGGGGAAAAAAGGAAAAATTATTTCCTGAAAACGAAAACTAAGCTACAGTGTCATGTTAGAAGTCTTAGACAGAACCATTAGACAACAAAATAGAAACCACAAAAATGAATTGAGCGAAGAAGAAGGGAAGCTCTTGCTATTTGCAGATAATATGAACTTATATAAATAGAATACCAAGACTTCACAAAAGGATTGTTGGAAGCAATTAAAGAATTTGATGAAGTAACAAGATACAAGGTTAACAAGCAGAAATCAGTCAGATTCTACATGCCAGCAAAGAGATCTCTGAAAAAGGACATCAAGAAAAAAATACAATAGTCACACAAAAGACAAAATATTTAAGAATACACCTAACCAAAGAAACAGAAGACATGTACAAAGAAAACTGCAGAACATTATCATAAAAAACCAAAAGAGACCTACACAAATGGAAGAATATTAGGAAGACTTAATATTGTAAAAATGTCAACACTATATAAATCAATCTACAAATACAATGCAATTCCCATCCAAATCTCAATTGAATTATTTAAAGAAATGGAAAAACTAGCAACTGCATATGGAGAGGGAAGAGGTCCACAAGAAGACAAAAGCAGGAGGCTTTCACTACCAGATCTCAAACCCTACTACACAGCAACAATAGTCAAAACAGCCTGGTATTGGAACAATAATAGATACAGAGACCAATGGCAGAGGTTTAAAAATCTCAGGAGTGAAAGCATTTACCAATAGACAACTGATTTTTGACAAAGGACCAACAAACCCTCAATGGGAAAGGAACATTTTCTTCTACAGATGGTGCTGGGTTAATTGGAGTGTCATTTGCAGAAGAATGAAACAAGCCCGGAAACTCTTCCCACACACAAAAATGAATTCAAGATGAAGTAGAAACCTTGAGCACTAAGGATCAAGAATAAGAAAATTAGGACTAAGTTAAGGGTTGTATTGCAAGACATACATGAACTACCAAATACAATAAAGGAAGCACACACCATAGAAGACAAAATATGTGACTGAATCCTATTAAAAATAAAATACTTATGCAAATCAAAGGACTTCCTCGAGAGAGTAAAATAAGAGCCCGTGGGTTGGAAAAAATTGTAGCAATGATACAATAGACAAGGGACTAATAACCACAATCTATAGAATTCTGTAACATCTTAATAAGAAAAACAAGTAACCCAATTAAAAGATGGCAAAATAGTCAGCTCCCCCTTTCTACTCCACTCTTCCTTCATCCTTCTGGCATCACCACTCTCCCCACTAATCCTAAAGGGATCATCTCTCCTGGATAACCCATGTTTCTGGTTCCTAACTGTACCAGTGTACATCCTCTGGTCCAATCGGATTTGTAAGGTAGAATTCAGATCATGAGTGTGAGAGGGAGAGGAAGCATTTTATAACTAAAGGAAAGACGCATATTTCACCGTTGCTGCACTGTCCTCTGGCTGGCTCATCTCCTCCCCATGATCCTTCTGTACGGAGTTGTCACTTCCCCTGCAGATGGACCTACATATAATCTCCCCCTGGGGTATGGACAATGGGGGAGTGGGCGAAGGGAGACATCCGACAGCGTTCAACAAGACAAGATAAAATAGTTTATAAATTATCAAGGGTCCATGAGGTAGGGGGGAGTGCAGCTGGGGTGGGAAAAGGAGGAGCTAATACCAGGGGCTTAAGTGAAAAGAAAATGTTTTGAGAATGATGATGGCATCAAAGGTACAGATGTGCTTTGCATATAGTGGATATATGGACGGATTGTGCTAAGAGTTGTATGAGCTCCCAATAATATGATTTTTAAAAAGATGGAAAAATAATCACAAAAGGAAAAGTACAGTGTGAGTCCATTGAGGTTAGGACAATCAGCACAGTAGTTATAGAAGGAAAGCCACTGATCTCACACTATATGGGGTGAGGTACAGGCAATCAGACAGGGAAGAGACCAAAGCCAAGGATGACATGTCATTCTAACACAAAGAAGAAGAAAGGGGGTGGGGGGAGATGATGGAACTGCGGAACAACTCCTGATCAGAGAGTTCTATAGGGCTGGCCCCAACCAGGACCAAACTGATGCCCTCACTAGAAATATGTGCTGCAGAGGACAACACTAAGCCTACAGGTTGGGTAGAGGGGCTGGCTTGCCTCACCCACACAGAAGCAAACCAAAAAAGGAAAAAGAGGGAGCAAGGGACTAGATCCCTTATTGGCACACATAGCCCCCAGGACTGTATCTTTGCACGGAGTTGCTAAGGCACAGAGAGGTCTGTGTGGTCGATAACAGCTTAAGACATGAACTCCCCTAAATGGAGCATACCATGACAGAGGACAATACTGGGGACATATGGCAAGGAATAAATCTGCTCTGACATCCCCAGTAGGGTGAACCAAGTAGGGAACATAACAGAGAAGCAACAGGAGCAAAGCAAAGTCACGAAGCCCCCAAAATGGACTTCAGGCTAAGAGGGGCATTTCTGGGAACCCCCCAGGGCTGGTGCAGACATGGCCATAAAGGTCAGCAGACAGGCCTAGAATTATATATATGCATTTTGGGGTTTTTTGCTAGTTCTTTTTTTCTCTTTTTATTCAATCTTTTGTTTTCTTTTTACTTTGTCCCTGTTATTGGTGTTCTGCCTATCTATATAACAAGGCAATGAGACTGATAGTTTCAGAGTGATTTGGTGGGAGGAGGTGGGGAAGGAAGCGGTGAACAAACAATATCATAGATGGGGGGAAGCTAGGTAATTAAAATCAATAACGAGGAGGATTCTGAAGGTGTTGGAGCAACAGCAATCTAGCTGAGAGGAATTCCTAAGGGGCAGAACTGTGAGCTTGAAGGTGGAGCAGGAGGAAGTTAAAAGGAAACAGGAAAAATCTAGGAAGGAAAGGTATGGTTAGAGGTATAAACTTAGATGTGTACAAAATGCAAATATGTTCAATATAAAAATAGAAGTATTGGACTATGGACATATATTTATATGACAATACATTGAGGAATTGAACAGACTTTGAGCCTCTGCTCAAGACCTCTCTTGATGCAAGAACACTGTGTTCTAACAAATTGGCATTCTGTGATTCTCACTCTCCTCACAGGAGCACTGAAGAAAAAATGGGTGCAAAAGCAAATGTGGCAAAGAAAACTGAAGATGCCCGGTGTGGCGGTCATGTGCTTATGCTAATTTCATGATTGAAATGTAAGGGTGGAGTCTAGCCTGTTAATCTGGAGATAGTCATTGAGTAGCCAATGAGGCCTCTACGTGGGCATGGCTTTCTCCTGGAACTTCTGGGAAATCTCGTGATATTTCCCTCGTGACGATGAGAAGCTATCCCCCCGGTGGTTGGGATTTCGTCTCAGAGACGACGAATCACGGACAAGACAAGATGGCAGCCTCCGAGAAGCTGGAGGAGCCGGTGGAGAGACCACACGCCCCAGACCTCTGAAGCTGGGGCGGCCACATGGAGATCTCTGCCAGCGATGAGTTGCTTCTGCTGTTGATGGACCCTGAGCCCTGGAAGCGAGGAGCCATGTGGAGACCCTTGCCAGCACCGGGATTCTGTACCCACTGACTTGTGACTTCGTGAGTCGGAAGGAGACTTTATAGACTGATTTGGGTCATATGTGTTAATATCGGACTTATGACTTTGAACTGGACTGGGCTCAATGTCCTGTTCTTCTTGTATGTAAACCTTTTCCCTATATCTATATGCGAGTCTATAAATTTGTTCCTCTAGTTTACCCGGACTAACACACCCGGCTATCAAAAGATAAAGCATCTGGGGTCTTAAAGGCTTGAAGATAAACCAGTAGCTACCTAGCAGAGAAGAAACAAGTGCACATGGAAGAAGCACATCAGCCTGTGTGATCTGAGGTAATCGGATCAGGTAAAAGACATCAGAAGAGCCAAAACAAAACAAAAAATCCAGTTGAGAATGAGAGTGTCAGAGCAGAGACCCAAAACCCATCTGTAGACATTAGGACATTCCCTCAGTATGAGTCAACTAGGGTGGAGTATAACACTGATGAAACATACAATATTCCTCTGGTTCTTTGAGGCTTCCTCACCACCACCACCACCACCTCCGCCCCCCACCACTGTCGTGACCCCAGTCCTACCTTTTAGTTCTGGATAGAACCAAAGTGTGTACACTGGTACAAATAAGAGATCACGACACACAGAATCCAGATCAGATAAACCCCTCAGGAACAGAAATGTGAGTCTCAATACGAGGAGGTTAAAGGGGCGATAGGGAGTTCAGAAAGAGAGAACTGATCACAATGATTGACATATACCCCCCATCCCAGATGTACAGAAAGCCGAAAATTGGGTGAACAGAGCCAGTGGTTGGTGTGGGAAAAAAATATAAATTATCAAGGGTTAATGAGGGAGGGAGGGAGAATGAGCTGATATCATGGGCTCAAATAGAAAGAAAATGTTTTGAAAATGATGATGGCAACATATATACAATAGTGCTTTACATACAGTGGATATATGTATGGATTGTGATAAGAGTTGTATGAGCCCCCAATAAAATGATTTTAAATAGAAGAAAAATGAAGACTAAGACAAAGACAGACTTCTGTTCTTGGATTACATAATTTTCTAATCTGATGTCCCAAGTAACGAGGTATAGTGCCTTCTTATATCACCCCCTTTATATATGTATCCTAAAAACCACTTGAGTGGGAGTGGGGAGGTGGGGAAAGGAAATGGGAGCTAGCAAACCCAGGGACAAGACAACAACAAGTGATTTAAAATGGATGGCAAGGAGGGTGTAGGATGCCTGGTAGGGTTTGATCAAGGGCAATGTAGCCAAGAGGAACTACTGAAACCCTAATGAAGGCCAAACATGATAGTAGGACAAGAGGAAATTAAAAAGAAATAAAGGAAAGAACTAGGAGGCAAAGGACATTTACAGAGGTCTAAATATAGGCATGTACATATGTAAATATATTTATATAAAATGATGAAGAAATAGATCTATGTATGTATATTTACATGTCAAGTATCAAGGTAGCAGATGAACATTGGGCCTCTACTCAGGTACTCCTTCAATGCAAAAACACTGTTATAATAGCCTGGCATTCTGTGATGCTCACCTTACCCACAAACTCTCTGTAGATAAATGGGTGCATAAGAATATGTGGCTAAGAAAACTGATGGTGTCCAACTATCAAAATATGTAGCACCTGTGATCTTAAAGGTTTTAAGAGAAACTAGCAGCCATCTAGCTGAGAAGCAACAATGTCCATATGGAATAAGCACACCAACCTATGTGATCATGAGGTGTCGATGGGGTTGGGTATCAGGCATCAAAGAACTAAAAGAAAAAATCATATCAATGTGAATGAAGGAGAGAGCAGAGTGTAGGCCCAAATCCCATCTGTAGACAATTGGACATCCCCTTACAGAAAGGTCATAAGGAAGAGACAAGCCAGTCAAGGTGAAACAGCATTGATGAAACAGACAACTTTCCTCTAGTTCTTTAATGCTTCCTTCCCTCCACTATCATGATCTCAATGCTATCTTACAAATCCGGTTAACCAGAGCATGTACATGAGTAGATTAGAGCTGGAAACACAGGGAATCCAGGAAAGATAAACACCTCAGGACCGATAATGAGATACCAGGAGGGTAAGAGGAAGGTGCAGGGAGGAAAGGGGAACCGATCCCCATGACCTGCATATAACCCACTCCCTGGGAGATGAACAACAGAAAGTGGGTGAAGGGAGGCATAAGACATGAAAAAATAATAACAATTTATAAAGCATCAAGGGTTCATGAGGAAGGGAAGGTGCAGGATGGGGGGATGAGGAGCTGATACCAAGGGCTCAAATAGAAAGAAAATGTTTTGAAAATGATGATGGCAACAAATGTACAAATGTGCTTGACATAATGTATGTATGTGTGTATTGTGATGAGCTGTATGAGCCCCCAATAAAATAATTTTAAAAAAACACTTGAAAAGATGAGACATCACTTCAGCAGGTGTCAGCTTTTCAAGATAGAGTTAGAGGGAGGATACCATTCAGTTGCTGTTGTTCAAAATTTTATCAAAGTCACCTCAAATCAATAGACACTCTTACAAGGTTGATAAGCAAATCTTAACGGAAATTCAAGTCAAAATGGGCAGAAGAGGCCATATATATCTCAGATAAAGTGATTATATTTCTGTTGGTCAGAAAACTGGAAGAGCTACTTCTAAACAGTATAAAAACTAATACTTATATGGAACCCAATGGAAGAAAATGCCAGACCCCAGGTTCCTAATTGAACACTATTAACCTAGCTTGTAGGTGTTGGTGACCCAGTCCGTGTGCTATATGCTACTACGAATCTCAAGTCTGTCCTTTCCAGACACTAAGCATCCTATATAGTCTGCACAAGAAGGATTCAATGTAGATACCCCACTACTAAGTCAACTTGGCTTTAGCTCAAACTCACCTGTAACAGGAACCACCT
>PVJH01005406.1:0-112750 GCA_004026705.1 Nesogale talazaci | reverse complement strand
AGGGCTCTGAACTTTCTTGGAAGTCAACAAACCAATCCGACAACCCCACCCAGCGTCAAATCTCTCCCATTCATGAATCTCTAGTATAGTAGCTCTGGGTGAGAGCTTCCTACCTGGCCGCCATCTTTCTTCGGTCCCCAAGGGATTTTCTTTCCATTCCTGTCTTCTTGAGTTTTTTAAAAAGAATCGGTGCTGGATGATGCCAAATATAATTTATGTGTCTGTTGATATTATATGGTTCTTATCTTTTTTTCTTGTCAATGTGCTGAATAATAAAGTTGAACTTTTGCATGCTGAACAATTCCTGCACCCCAGAAATAAATCCCACTTGGTTATGATGAAGTATTCATTTTACATATGTTTACATTCTATTGGCCACTATTTTGTTGAGGATTTTTGTATTGATGTTCACTGGAGATATAAAGGGCTGTGGTTTCCAGTTTTTACGGGATCCTTTTCTGCTTTACTAATCAATGCTATACTACCTTAATAGAAACAGTTCAGAAGTTTGTCCTCTATTTTTATGCTCTGATAGAATTTATGTAGGATTGCTATAAGCTCTTACGAGACCATGGCATTTTTCACTTGGTAGTTCCTTAATAACCTTATCTATTTTATCAACTGCTATCGTTCTATTGAGAATCTTGATGTCTATCTGGGTTAGACAAGGGAGGGATTGTTTTGTCAAATATTTGTCCATGTCTTCCAAGTTGTTGAATACATTGGAGTGCAACAGACCTTTGTAATTAGCATAATTAGCCTTTTAATTTCATAAGAGTCCATTGTAATTTGTTCTGTTTCATCCCTCATCCTGGATGTAGATGTTTGCTACTTCTTTTTTTTTGCTTAGGTTTTGTTTCTGTTGACTTTTCAAAGAACTGGTTATCCTCTGTGTTGATTTGTTGTATTGTTTTCTTATTTTCCTGTCCCTTTATCTCTGCCCTCATTTTGATGATTTCTTTTCTTTGTCTCCTAGTGGGATTATTCTGTTGACTATATTCTAATTTTTGAGGGTTCTGTGACAGTATATCAATAATAAGCCTTTTCTTTTTCATATTTGCATTTGTCTCTATCAAATGTCCTCGGATAACTCTGTTTACTGATACATTGTGGTCTCATTCTCATTGTATTCTAAAATTGCCTTCATTTTATTTTTCAGCTGGGCCAATACCCACTAAATTTGCAGAAGAGATTCATTCAAAATTGCTTGCCTTTGTTTTCATGATCATTCATTTGTTGATTTCTAGCCTTATTATATAATTGTCTGGGAGGGAAGTGTGAGTGGCCACTATGTGTTTGAATTTGGCCAGGTTTGATTTAGATCCCAGCATGTGGTCTATGTTTGAATACATGTCATATGCACTGGTAAAGAATGTGATTTCTTTTTGCATTTGGGTGAAGAGCTCTAAAAAATGTTTAACAGGTTGAGTCACCTAATTGTGTTTACTTCAGTACCCTATTGTTAAGCTTCCTTTCCAGTGATCTATCTTTCTCAGAAAGCAGTGTATTCAAGTCACCTACAATGATTTTTCAGCATGTGATTTTTTTCACATCTTTTGAAGAGTTTGGTTGTCAAATTTCATATGTCTCTGGGTAGGTTCTTATATATTTAACATCCTCACTGGTTCTTGGTCTACTGATCCTTTGAGCATTATATAAAGCTTATCTCTTCTGACTTGCACCTTAAAATCAATTTTGTCAGAGATGAAGATTGCAACCACTCTTGTTTTGAACTGCCAATTGCTTGGTATATATTTTGCCAATCTTTCATGTGCACCCTATATTTGTCTGTGAGCTTGAGATGCTGCTCTTATCGCCTACTGTGTTAGTGTGGATAGACTAGGGAAACAAATTTATAAACACAGAAATGTATATAAGGGAGCAGTTTATATCCAAGAGAAATGGAACATTGAGAAAGTAGCCCAACCCAATCCAGTGCAAGACCAAAAGTCTGATATTAGCCCATATGTCTGATACCAGTCTGAAAATGTTCTCTTCAGATTCCTGAGGCACATGCAATGAAGCCAGGATAATCAACAGCCAGGGGGTTCAGAGTCCTGTATATGCATGGCTGCAGAAATATCTCAGCACTTCAGGGGCCTCTCTTTAGCTTTTCAAGCATCTCTGTACCGGCAGGAGATGTGGCTTTTTCAGCTTCAGAGGTCTGGTTCTATCAGGGTACGCCCATGAGACTTCTCCTCTGGCCTCTTCAGTTTCCAGGACTCAAGGTCTATCTATCAGCATGCAGTCATTTTGCCTTGTCAGTAGACTGTCTCCAAGAGACTGAGCCATGAGCTTCTCATCTCCAAGGGGAACATTCTGTGAGATTTCCCAGAATTCTCAGGAGGAAATCATGCCCACACAGAGGTCTCATGGGATATTTGCAGATTGGCAGTCTAGAATCTACCCCTACAGCCTCAATCTTGAAATTGACACAAAAGTGCATGACTTCTACACCAACAGATTGATGGATTGTGTTTTCTATACGCGTTTGGAAGCCTTTGTCTGTTTTTTTTTTTAGGCATCACTGCCCTCTGGTGGTGGGAGTAGGAAGCCCAGCCTTTGCTCCTGTGAGCTGGAATTGAACCTCCATCCCAGTGGGCCGCAGTCCCGCGCACAACTACTATGCCACCAGGGCTCAGCCCACCTTTGTCTTTTAATAGATAATTTCAGGCCATTGACATTCAGAGTTATTACAGCAACTATGTATTTTTTTATGTCATCATTTACCATCTGTGTTGAGTGTTTTCCTCCCTCCCTCCTTATCATTGTGCTGTGTGTGAGTAAGGGGGTTCATTCTTGCCATCATTTTACCATTGAACAAGTCTTATCTTAGGGGCTGTTTTCAGTGTGTTGACTTCTTGTTGGAGTTACTTCATGGGAAGTTCTCCTATTTGGACTCCATGAAAGTTCTGACCACAATGGATTGGAAAGGCTTTTTTTATATAGAGCAGGGTTTCTTTTTATATATTTTCTGAGTTTTTCCTTCTTGTATAGAAGTCTGAGTCGTTGAGGTCACTGGGATGCTTCTCTGCTTCTTCTAGTCTGTTCACCTTGCATCTCTATCTAACATGATAGATAGTTTGTTGGGGTTCAATAATCTTGGGTTGAAAATGTTCTCTTTCAACTTTAGGAAGATGTGATTCTGCTATCTCCTCTTCATAGTATCTGTCAATAGGTCTGAGTATATTTTTATCTCAGTGCCTTTATTTACCCCCTAGTTGCTCTTACAATTTTATTCTTTTCCTTGAAGTTGGGTAACTTAACTATTATATGCCTTGAAAAATTCTTCCTCTGGTTCAGACTAGTTGATGTCCACTTTGTTTCCTCCTCTCTGCTTCCTGAATTCTCATTCATTCAATTGGTATAGCTTTCTTCCAGCAATTCCTTCACTATTGTCACATCCTGTTTCATCCTGTTCTGGTATCCCAGTTATCTAATATTGTTCCTCTTCATAATATTAAGAGTTCTCCAGTTTTTTTTAGCTTCCTTGATGATCTTGTTTGCCTTTCCCATTTGCTAATGTCTGCCTGATTATCATTGAGGTCTGTTCACCTGTTATTTGCATCTGTTACCTTGCCCCTTAACTCTTGCATTTCCTTCTGATTCATAGTCTTTATTTCCTCTATTGTTTCATTCTTTTTTCTGTATTGCTTCCTTCATGCCCTGTATGACACCTGACAGCATTCTGAAGATTTGTTTTGGTGGCAGATAAACATCTGTTTCTTCTATGAACGCCATTAGTTCCAGGATTTTCTCAGACATTGTCTTTAGCTTCTCATGTTTGTGTGTGTGTGTGTGTGTATGCACATTGTTGAGTCAGGTTGTTGTCTGCATGTCATTTTGGAAGATTTGGTGCCATTTTCCCTGGAGTAGGCTATCACTGTGCTCTCTCTATGGGAAGTTGAGAGAAATCCTCCTGCAGACAGCCTGTAGCTAATGATTGTCGGGCATCAGGTTAATGCTTTTCTTATGCAGGCTTCCCTGTATCCCTAGCCACCTGAACATTCTTTATTTGAGAGGGAAAGTTGGATGGCCCTCTCAGCAAATGGTGGACTGCATTGTTGCAGGCTGTAAGGGTGCTTCTCAGTAGGCTAACCTGGCAAGGATTTGCAGCAGCTAGGTGTCCAGCATTCACAATAGATCTAAGAAAGTTGGTTAAAGCTTGCTGTGGTTGGCAAGGCATGTTCAGATGAGTTTGTGGTGTATTTGGGGACTGATCTGGACCAGCAGGGAGACAATGGGGTTGGGTTGGGTAGCAGAGCCTGTCTCTAGTCTGAAAGCTTGTTGCTTGCCTGTCTGTGAGAGGCAGAGACACTGTCTCAGCTTCTACTGCACTTTCCTAGAGCTATCCAGGAACTCAATGAGTGCTGGACTGTGGAATGGTGAGACAAAGTTGCTAACTCTGCTTCCCACTGTGAGGGTAGAAATCAGATAGGGCTATTTGTGAACTCACTGGGTCCCAGGCTGAGAGAGGCAGAGATGCTGCTGCAAACTCTGCTGCCCATTCTGAGAATGGGAATAAGGGAGGAGTATTCACAAGACTGCAGAGCGACAGACAGGTCATGGTGGGGTTACTGCTGGAAACTCTACTCCCTTCTCTGAGGGCAGGAATAAAAAATGACTATCCAAAAATACATGGTTAGCCAGGGAGGAGGAGGCAGAGGCACCACTGCAAACTCTGCTCACAATCTGAAGTCTAGACTCAGGAAGGATTATCCACAAACTCAAAAAGTTTGGTTGAGGGAAGGTGGAGTCTCCACAGTAAACTCTGCTTCCCACTCAGATGGTGGGAATGAAAAATGCTACCTACCAAGGCACTGGATGCTGGACTAGGGAAGGGAGAAGTGCCACTAAGTACTCTGTTGCAGCCTCTGAGGGAAGAACTCAGAGATGAGGAGTTGTCAACACACTGAGTGAAGATCAGGGGGAAATGCTGCTCCAAAATCTACTTTCTTCACCATGGGTAGAAATCAGTGAGGGAAAACAGGAAAGAATCTCAGAAGACTGAAAGGCCAGTTCTTTAGTCTGGATTTCCAGTTCTGGTCTCCTCACCTATTGATTATAATAACCCACTTAATGAGCTCTAGACAGGAAGTCTTATGGTCACCATTTTCCTGTAATTCCAGTCTTCATCTACAGATGATTATAAATCCTTACTCCATCTTCCCCTTATTTCCATCCACTTCTGAACCATCTACCTGGATTCATACAATGTTTTTATTTTCCTAAAATGTTATTAATACTTTCAACAATCTTTTAAATAATGCTACTTCATTTTAATTTCCTGATAATTTAGTCTGTATATAATTCCTATATCATACAACTCAGTAGTTCAATCACATCAAGAAGAGTTGAACAGTCATCACCACACTTTTAGAACATTTTCTTCACTCTTATACTCATAGTTATTAGCTACTCACCACCCCCCCATCTTCCCTAACACAGTTACAAGCCATTAATTTCAAAATATCAGGTGGTTATGACTGTAGAACTTAATATATGGGGTATATAGAAAGCATTTTGAGTTTTTTTCCTGTTGTACCTTTTTTCTGCTTCTTGGGAACACTTTCAATATTACTGGTGGACCTCATGTCTTCTGCTAGTCCTAGAGTATTGCATAAACACAATGAAACCTACCTGAAAACTGATAGATCACTTTTTATTGTAATTTGTAATTTATTGGAGAGACCAATTGCTCATGCAAAGGTGGTTAAATACTTGTGGCAAAAAAATTCCATGTATAACTGGACCTATTGCCTTCAAATCTGTATTGTTTGAAGAATAACTGGAGGCATTATTGTGCTTCTTTGTTTTCAAGAGATGGGTGTGTGAAAATAGAAACAGAAATCTTGGAAATATCATAGAGCATAGACTTCAACAAAAGGTGATAGGGTAACAAAATGTTTCATAGTAAGGAAGCAAGGACGGTATAACAACTCTCTCTTCCCTTCAAGAGTTAAGAGTTAATCTTAATCCCCTGTTACAAAGAGTTTGTGTGTGTGTGTGTGTGTGTGTGTATCGAAACATTTGTTATACTTTTAAAAAAACACTATAATAGTAAAAGTATCATTTTGATCATTTCTGTTGCCACTCATTAAATATTTTCCTGAGTTTTTTTTATAGGTTTCAAAGGTGAGTTTTAAGGATATTCTTTTACATTCCACATTTAATTCAGACAGGAAATCATATGTTGGTAAACTTATTAGCACTAAATTCATTCATCTTTTTTTTCTTCAAACCACAAATTGCATATAAAGAGTAAAACTAATCAACTGATGCCGAAACATAGTATCAATTATGTTGGTTCCTGGGAACTGAAAATAAAGAAAAACAAAATTAATTCCAATCAGTTTAGCAATAAAAATATTTTAAAATATGGAATAACTCAAGATTACTATGCCAGGAAGTAGTTGTTATTTGCTAAAGTGTTTTTCTATAAATGTTTAGAAATCCTCAAAATAGTATCCATCTAAGTATTTTGTTAGTTGAAAAGTGTCCTTATGACTATTGTCAAGGTAATTGTGAATATATGAAATATACCTATATTTCTCTTCTGAGGTCCCAATAAAAAGTTACCTATATTTCAAAAGTGAAAAATTAGTAAAGCACCAATGAGTGAGCCGAGCCCCGGTGGTGTACTGGCTGAGGTCATTGAGTTTGCTTGGACGTGTCATTACTGCTATCAAGTGGATTCCAACTCATAGCAGCTCAAAGAAGGAAGAGAACGCCCCCTTTTGCCTTCTGAGATTCTTTGTTTGTTTGTTTTTTCTTTTGGATATTTCATTGTGGGAGCAGAACACCTCAGCATTTTCCCCCAAAGTGACCAGTAACTTCAAAGTGCTGGCACAATGTAACCAAGTATGCTTCCAGAGCTCTTTAATAATCTGTAAAGCAAACAAATTCAATACTTATGTTTATCATTTGTCATTTCTACAAGAGAGAAAAGAATTATATCTGTACTGGACAATATTAATTTCCTTCAAATATAAGCTATATCTGTATTACTCTCAATTTTCTAAAAGTGAATCTCAGGGTTAAAATTGACCAACTCAATGGGAAGTTAGTAAGAAATAATAAAACTTATGACTCAAGTAGGTCTGTCAAACATTACACTGGATGAGACTATTGACCCTCAGGGGGGTGATGAGGGTAAGGAATTCCATGACTGACAGATAAGATGGTACGCGTCTGGATGAAATTCAAAGGTGCAAGATCTAGTTCGAGCAAAAACCCACATGGATTTGCCAGAATGTTTATATACTTAAATCCAGGCTACCCCACATGAAATAACTCTTTCAATAAACTGGCTTGTCTTCACAGATCTCATCGTGGAAGTGACTACATTGTATCAGTTCTCATCATGGGGAATGGCTATATCATAGCCCAACTAAGGTGACAAAAATTATTACAAGTAGTAAAATCCATCAAAGGTGTGATAATTAAGGTTGTATGTTTATGTCAACTTGAGTATTCAACTCATTCTTGCAATATCATAACTTTTTCTTTTTACTTCTGGGGTGAACTTCCCATACTACCAGTGGCCAGGATTCTCAGCAGTTTGGTAGTTAAGACGCAATTACCCCTATGATGGTATCTAATGTAGTTCCTCTTCTCTGAGGAACCAGTCAGCTGAAAGAGAGTTTCTTCAGGAGAGTTGCCTGCTCCCTATGTAGACTCTGGGGCAAGGCTGGCTTGTTTATTGCTAATTTTGAATGTGGTGTTTGACTCCTCATCTGACCACCAGTTCTTTGAACTTGAGTCAGTGTTCTGCCTACTATATTTCCTGGAAATATTGGAAATCATCAGCAACTTATTGTTTTAGCTGTCTGCCTTATATTCCCTTCTGTATCCAGTAGCATACTGCCTGATCTACTTGTAGTGAGCTCATTAGCCTCTGCAGCTACAAGTTTCAAAAGACTCTAGACCAGTGGTTCTCAACCTTCCAAATGCCACAACCTTTTGATATAGTTCCTCATGTTGAAGTGAACCCGAAGATGTGTGGCACAATATATGTATTTATGTATGATGAAAAACTATGTATGAACTCCCAATAAGACACTTTAGAAATTATTCTAATTTCTACTTCATAACTGTAATTTTGCTACTGTTATGAATCATGCAACACTTGTGGAACGGATGTTTGACCCACAGGTTGAGAACTGCTGCTCTAGACTGACTTCAGACCTGATAACTCTTAACTTGTCAATCTGTACATCTATATATTGAATTGCACTGGAGACAGACATTGAGAGTGCCATGAACTATTAAAATGGCAAGCAGATCTGTACTGGAACAAGTAAGGCCAGAGTTCTCCTTAAAGACAAGGGTGGCAGGACTTCATCTTATATAGTTTGGATATATTTTCAAGAGAGACCATTTTCTGGAGAAGGTTATCATGTCTTGTAGAGTGGAGGGGCAATGAAAAGAGGAAGACATTTGATGACAGGCTGTATCAATGGGCTCAGGAAGGGGAGCAAGTATGAGGACAGGCTAGGGTCATGCACTGTTTGGTTCTATTGTGAGTAGTGTTGCTAAGAGTCCAAAGAGAGTCCATGGTACCTAATAGCTATAACTGTAAATCTATGAGAGTCATCTCCTAAAGCAGCTCTCTCTCTTTTTTTTTCTCAGTAGACAATGAGCCAGCCTTACATCTGAGTCAGGAATTGCACAGCCTCAAGTCATACTGAAATCATATGGCTAAAATATATACCTTGATTATCAAACTATGTTAATCTTATTACTTCATGAAGGAAGTAAATTTAAAAAATGTCTAACTCCAAAAGTATTTTCTGCACATATTTTCCTCTGCTCCTTTAGTTTGTAGGTTGTACATAATGATTTGATCAATTTGCTGCAATTATATAATTTTAAAACTTCCTATCTAGATACTGAAATTTTAAAGATATTACTTTAGTTATTACCATCAGGGAATTTCTGACTCATAGCAATCCAAAAGAAAAGGACTCATCAAATTTAATATTTTATACTAAAGAAATATTACTTGATAGCTGATAATGTCTTACTTTAATGACTTTTGTATGTGCCAAATGTATACATATATTTAGCATCTCTGCCCTCTGGTGGTGGGAGTAGGAGGCCCAGTCCTGCTCCTGGAGAGATGCTGCTGGATTTGAACTTCCAACCCAGAAGGCCACAGTCCCACGCACAGCCACTACACCACCAGGGCACAGCCCCGATTATATATATTTTTTTATTGCAATTCTAATACCCGGAGGGTGGAGTGAAGATGAGGTAGAAAGGGAGGACCAATAATATGGATCTACATATAACCTTTTCTCTCGAGTACAGACAATGGAGAAGTGGGTGAAGGGAGACATCAGACAGTGTCAGATATGATAGAGTAATAATAATTTATAAATCATCAAGGGTTCATGAGGAAGAGAGGAGAAGTGAGGGAGGGGACAAAATGAGGAGCTGATGCCAAGGTCTTAAAAAAGAAGCAAATATTTTGAGACTAAATGAAAGCAACAGATGTATAAATATGTTTGGCAACAATGAAGGTATATAAGGATTGTGATAAGAATTGTATGGTCCCCCAATAAAGTGATTAATAAAAATAAATCTCATAATATAAATTTCAAATAAAAGTATTTTGTAAGAAAAAAATGTAATCCTAGGCACGGTGACTAATAGGGGAGGAATTAGACACACTGTAGTTCCTAGGAGTGTGCTATCTCTGGGTGCTCCTCTAGAAGAAACGATTCCACTGCCAAATCAAGAAAGCTTGCTTTTAAATGTTCTTTCATACCATAAGTCGTCTTATAATTGGAGAGGAGAAAGTGGGGGTGGGGTGAACAAAAATTTTCCATGTTTATTAATAAAACAGATAAAATTGGAGGCAGAGGAAGTTACCACATCAAGTGAAAACTAAAATTGACCTTTCTCGAAGGAGGCCTTCCACTTCAACACAATATTTGACTTCAGAAAATGTTTCTTACTTTAGCTGTATGTATTTAAGCATATTTTAAAGGACTTTGAGACCTAAAGTATCTATATAATATAAGCTCAGTATATTTTTATAATGTAGAAATTCAATGTTTGTTTCTGTAGCAGTCATGTGCTTATGTTAACTTCATGATTGAGATGTAGGGGTGGAGTCTAAAATGTTAATCTGGAGATAGCCATTGAGTAGCCAATGAGGCCTCTGTGTGGGCAGGGTTTTCTCCTGACACGTCTGGAAAATCCCACGATATTTCCCTTGTGAAGATGAGAAGCTATCTCCCTGGCTGTTGGCAGTTAGTCTCAGAGGTGATGAATCACGGACAAAGCAAGTGGCAGCATCTGAGGAGCCAGAGGAGAAGCCACATGGCTTTGCCCTGATGGAGCCAGACCTCTGAAGCTGGAGAGGCCATGTGGGGACCCCTGCCAGTGATGAGTTGCTTCTGCCACCACTGGATGCTGTTGATGGACCCTGAGCCCTGGAAGCGAGGAGCCATGGGGAGACCCCTGTTAGTGCCGGGATTCTGCACCCACTGACCTGTGACTTTGTGAGATGGAAGGAGACATTATAGACTGGTATCGGGCATAGGCTAATAACAGACTTATGACTTTGAACTGGACTGGGTTCGGATGCTTTCTCAGTGTCCATTCCTTATGTATATAAACCATTCCCTTATATCCATAAGTGTTTCTATGAATTTGTTCCTCTAGTTTATCTGGACTAAATTTTGTTTCATTCTCTCTTTTTTTAAGTTACTCAAGCCGCTGTTTAGGTTTGAGGAATAAGGAATCTCTAGGGATTCATTTATTTTGGGGAGCAGTTGTTGATAATACTATATATTTCTTTACACAGCCCCTGTCCAGAAGTGAAATCAACAACAATGTCCTATTATACCCTCTGTATATTTTCTACTTTCTTTTTAAATTTGTGATATAATTTTATAGACCCAAACCAAGAGTTTTTTTTCATTCCAGATACTTTCTTGGAATGATTGCCGTTCTGATAACACATTTTACCCTTATAAGACCATGAAGGGAGTGATCATAAGAAATACAGTGTCAACACATTGAGTCCTTATTTTCTGTCATAAGTTACCTCCAACTATTTTATATGACCTTCTTATTTGATTCTCATAATACACAATTGAAATGTCATTTTATTAGTTTCAGTTTCTGGAAAAAGTATCAGAGAATTAGTTTTCTCAAATGAAGGAGTTTATATGTGGTTTCACCCCAAAGTTAAAGCACTTAGTAACAGGACTGTCCAGATTTCCTTACCCTAAAGAACTCAACAAAGTATTTTTTCAATGTGTTTTTCATTAAATTCACAATAGTAAATATCTTCATTAACAGAATTAAGAATAAAGAATAAAGAATAAATATTTGTTCCTTGTTTTAAATTAAAAGCTGTTTTAAATTTCTTTCTTATGAGAGTGTGGAAGACGTAGTGGTGAATTTTTTTCAGTTCTTGTGAAAGAATTTGCATGGTTTGTTTTGACTCTCCATTTTCAGAAAGGGAAAAAGCATTTAGAAAAAAAGTTAGATCCAGTAGACTTTTCTAATTTTAGTATGTCAACATTTAAGGATAGTAAAACAATTTGAACAGAAATAATGAGATCAATATGTTGTTTATAATAAGACAAGCAAGCCTCTTCAGACAAGCAAGCAAAACTCTTCATTTAGAAGAGTTGTACGATGTCTTGCCATCATGGCTATGGTTTCTATGTCATCAGAAATACTATGTAATTGTTTATTATATATTCAGAGGAATAAATTAGAAGGTCTACGGCAAACAACTTTCTTTTAAAAATAATGACTAAATACATAATAATCTTCCTAGTATTTCAATAATTAATCAAGAAATTTTGTTAAAATACAAGGTGTTACAAGAATAAGGTTAGCTATCAGAAGAAGTGTGAGTGGGTATGTAGTTTGATTCCAGCTTTTCCAACTGCTTAATTTCTCCAGTTTTTAGTGCTTTCATGAAATAGTATGAAGGAAGCACACCACTGTTCACTTTGTTTTGAACACAGGAATATAGCTTAAGAGGTGACAAAGCTGCAAAGGTTTGTTGAAAGATGAAATTGTTGTCTCAGAAGTGATGAGTAAAACTTCATCTTCCATAACCCAATGCTCAATGTCCTTTGAGAGCCTAAAATTAACAAGTTTCATTTTTAAGTCCTACGCACATGGATTTTAATCTCTGACTCTTTTCAATGCTGCAAAAATTAAAAGGTAGGTCATTAATATGATGGAAAAATAGTATAAAAATTTTAAAGCTTGTTTAATAGATAGCAATTAGCAGCTTTGGCATATGGTAGTCTACCAAGTGCAATGATCAAAGAAGTTTAAAATTTGGTCAATTGACATTAAATTAGAGTTTACCTTACTGTTTTAATTACAATGTAAATAATATAATTATTTAAACTGACTATATTAAAAACTAAATTTTAAATCTTTCTATTGCAGTTAAGCTACAGATTTAAGGTTAGTCATATAAATCAAGTAACTTTAATAGGTTAATCATATAAAAATGGATTCCTCTCAACTACAGTTTGCCTTTCATGTTTAATATTTCTATAGGTATAAGTGACTATCTGAAAATCATTCTACATTTTATTCAAAGGAGAAGGAACCTCTATCATACCACACCTCTGCTGTTATATTAATTCACTCATTGGCAATAAGTGCGTTTTCTGTCTTCTTGCTCAATGTATTCTCCAAGCCTTTGAAACTAGCTTCCTTTTTCATGGTACAAAAGACCATGTCACTTAGAAACCAATCATTAAGAAAGGAGTGGAGGCTGCCCCCAACCCTCAAGATTTATGAACCACAGTGAAGATAGTTTGATGCAATCCATTATCTAACATAGCTCATAACAAAACAAAAGCAAAAGTATAAAAAAGCCCTTTCTATAGTTGAAATATTACTAGGTGCATCCTTTTTTTCCCCATTTGTTCCACATAAAAGATGCAAAAAAAAGTGGAATTGCAGTGACATTGTGTTCCAAGGTAATGCTAATGTTTCTGCTATCAAGAAAGCAAAAAAGAATTTTTTTTTAACTATACAATTACAACCAATGCCAGTTGGGATTCGCAAGTTGGAATGCGCATTCTGAAATAATAAAATAAAAAGCATTTCCTTTCATCATTGCCATCAAAGTACACGCAGCTCAGAAATCTGCCATTAGATGAAAGATTAGCAGTGACACAGATTCCACTGTTACATGATTAAGTGCCCTTGTGTGGTCTAGTGTATGTTGGCGAGAGGACTCAGTCTCTGAAGGTCAGACTAAAAGCACAAAGTAATACAGAGGAAGAAGATAAAAGCTTGCCTGTGGCAAAAATATTTCCCAGAAAAAGAAACATCTGGTAGTGACTATCATATTTATGGGCCTTGATGCTATCCTTAAGCTCCTTGTGAAAACTCATAGAAAAAATGAATGAAGTTATCACAATGAAGAGTGTCTACACAGTTAACTTGGAATGCATTTTCTCTTTAACATGGAAACACAACACCAACCATATGTGTTCATTTTTCTATCACCTGTTAGGTGCTGCAGGGTCACTGACTCATTGTACAGTGCATACGATGGAATGAAATCCTGCCTTGGTTTGTCTCTTGTTCAAGACCATTATTACCTTTGAGCCCATTGCTAGACTCAATATGTCAGCCCAAGTCGTTGAAGGTCTACCTTTTTATCTCTAAATCTTTATTTATCAAGTGTGTTAGTCCAGGCAGACTAGAGGAACAAATTTCATAGACACGTATATAGGTATAAGGAAAAGGTTTATATACAAGAGGAACAGGACATTGAGCCCAGTCCAGTTCAAAGTCATAAGTCCGATATTAACCCATATGCCTGAAATCAGTCTATATAGCCTTCTTCTGACTCATGAAGTCACAGGTCAGTGGGTGCAGAATGCTGGCACTGGCAGGGGTCTCCCCATAGCTCCTTGCCTCCAGGGCTCAGGGTCCATCAACAGCAGAAGCAACTCATCACTGGCAGAGGTCTCCATGTGGCCGCCCCAACTTCAGAGGTCTGGCTCCATCAGGGCAAAGCCGTGTGGTCTCTCCACCAGCTCCTCCAGCTCCTCAGACGCTGCGATCTTGTCTTGTCCGTGATTAATCGTCTCTCAGACAAACTCCCAACAATTGGGGGAGATAGCTTCTCATCTTCAAGAGGGAAATATTGCGAGATTTCCCAGAAGTCTCAGGAGAAAGCCATGCCCACATAGAGGCTTCATTGGCTACTCAATGGCTATCTCCAGATTAATAGGCTAGACTCCACCCCTACATTTCAATCATAAAATTAACATAAGCACATGACTGACACGTCAAGTTTGCTGTCCTTTTTCAGGAAATGAACCCCATGGCTAACATACCTTGCATGTGGGAGACTTAAGTGTGGCCATCCTCACTGTGATGGAGCACTCTAGCCTTCTTTTTCTTCTTTTTTTTTTTTCTGGCTGTTTTTCTTCAAAGACAGAATTGCTTCTTCTTTTTGGCAGTCTGTAGTACATTCAATATTCTTTGATGGTATTAAAATTTGAAGGCACCATTTTTCTTTAATCTTCCTTATTCATTGTCCATGTTTCATATATGTATGAGGTGGTTGAAAACACCATGACTTGTGACAGTATATCTTGGTTCTCAAGATGACATCTTTTGTTTTCAATAAAGAGGTTTCTGCAGTAGATTTACCCAATGTAATCCATTTAATTTATCAACTTAGGCTTTCATTGGCATTGATTGTGGATACAAGTAAAATGAAATTCTTCAAAATTGTTTTCTCTGCTTGCCATTCTATTACTTATGGGTTCAGAGTTTTGTTTCCTTTATATTTTTAGTGAAGGGAAATTTGTTAATGAGAGTCTTCTAGTCATGACTCTAAGTTTCATCAAATGGTTGGGTGGTACAACACCACTGATAGTGTATGTGTAACACTAATAAACAGGATTGGTCTGGTTTAGTACCTCTCTGGCTATAAAGGTGAGCCACCTTTGAAGCAGGAACAGATAAAGAAATGGAAGGAGTCTTCAAGGAAGAGCACTTCTGAGACATCTGCCTGGAAATGATGAAGGCTGAGATTACAGGCACCAGAAATCAAGGCAAGTAGACCTTGAAACAGAACCTGGGAGTGGAGCAGAAACTATGAGGTTGTTGGAAGCAATGGGCTGGTTTCATGGCCCATGGAAACAAAAATCAGGAGACCTGTAGCCGACAGATGAAGATCAGAGTTAGACTTGGCTGCTGGATGAGGAGAGGCACATTTCTGGAAAACGACTATATCCTTACTGCTTGCTGACCTTGAATTGTGTTGTCAATTTCCTAATAAATGCCATAATTATGATTTTTAGCTGTGAGTTTTGAATGGCCATTGTAATGAATTTTTAAAGCAAACAAAAAAGTAGATTTCCATGGGAGGAATGTTTAGTGCCAGATAGAATAAAGAAGGATGAAGAAGGTAGATATGTCTGATCTCTTTCTAGTGGTAAAGCAGAAGCCAAAGGAGGCCAGATATGGCTCCCTGTGAGCTGTTTTCTACAAGATTTATGTGCATTCAATGCTAATCAATGCTGAATTTTTAATCTTTAGTCATCATCAGTAAGAGCTACAGGTCTTTATTTTCAGCAAATAATGTGTGCCATTAGCATTTTCAGATTCTTAATAAGTCTTTCTGTAATCTTGATTCTTCATCCTCCAAAAAGGCCAATTTCTGGGATTAGTTGCTGAAATATAAATGGAATAAGGAATGTGAATGGATACCACCCTGACACATCTTTCCTGATTTTAAACCACACAGCATCCCCTTGAAGAGCTGCCTCTTGGTTTAAGCACAGGTTTGACAAGAGCACAATAAAGTACTCTGAAATTTCCGCTCTTCAGAATGTTATTCATAAATTGTTTTAACCCACATAGCTGAGAGTTTTTATGTAGCCAAAAGAAAGGTAAATATATTTCTAATATTCTGTTATTTCAGCCAAGATTCATACGGCATCAGCAATGATATCCCTAATTTCAAGTTCTCTCTTAAACCTGGCTTACATTTCTGGCAGATAATTTTTAATTTTCTTTATCTTAATTTTGCTTTCATGTATTATTAATGACATTGAGTGATAATTCCTGTATGCTGATGGGCCACCTATCTTTGAAGCTAGCAAGGATATTATATAACTCTCTCCTGCCAACTAGCCAGGGAGCTATAGGTACAGGAGCACTTTCAGCACTGAATCTTTGTATAGATGTTATTGAAACATCTCAATTCCTATTTCCTTGACTTCTAGAACATTATTTCTTTGTGTTCCATATGGGAAGAACGATGTGTATCATTGCCCTTCATATTTCCTGGGTGGGGGGAGAATTTTCAACAAATAAGTTGTTGATCTTGCAAAGTTCTATCATTAACTCTCTAACGTCATCTTTATACCCAAGACCAAGAAATAATTATTTCTCAGGAATATTGGTAGCATAGTAAGTTAAGGGTTGGGCATTTAACTATAAGATCAGCAGTTCAAAACCACCAGCTACCCCACAGGTCAGATATGAGACTGTATACTCCCATAAAGATTTATAATTTCAGACATCCATAGGGGGCTGTTCTACTCTGTCCTATTGGATCAAAATGAGTCAGAATTTTCCCAACTTTTGCTGTCTATTCACAAGTAATATCAACACATCTTGACCAACTTCAGACTGAGTGTGTTGGCAAATTTCTTCAAATACTTCATTATTTGTACAGGGGTTATTACATAAATTTGAATAAGAGCTATACTGACTGATCGTTGCAGGTATATGGATATTATCCCATCACTTGACAGTGATGTACTTTAAATGTTTCTTGAACTGTATTTTTAGACAATGTTATGTCTTTACTTTTTCATTTGTCAAGCCTGCATAGTAGACGATGTTTGTGTAGTTGAAAATATTTAATACCTTTCTATTGCAGCTTATTAATGAATGTCATGTCTAGCTTCAAGTGTTTCATTTCACCTTTGACAACTTCCAGTTATCCTAGGTTCACATTTTATGTATTCATGCTGATTACTAATGGATGTTCTGACTGATTCTTCTCATTTGAATCATGCCACATTGACAAATAAACATCCAAACTGCATTACTCCATCTACTATGAGGTCTTTCATCACCATTGTGTTGCTGCCATCAAGTATTGCTGTTTGCATCCTTCGTTCTCTCCTTCCTGTGTCTCCGCCATCTCTATTCCCTTATTGCTCCCTCTTTTTAAAGATCCCCTGGTTTTCTAGGTCCTAATTGGGTAAGCCAGAATGAGCTCCACATCTCAAGATGCTCAACTCAGTCAAATCTTTTGTCATAGCAAGCAATATATTCATAGGTTTCATGATTTAAAATGTAAACATCCTGGCAGTGGAGTGACATCATCCAGCCTACTACTGTAGGACACCTCCTTGTCTCCAAATGGTCCACATATACCCCCTAGAGAAAAAAAAATAACTATCATCCTAAGAATACTGAAAGATACAAATCCCATTATTTAAATTAGCTACATTAGTTACGGAGAAGTTTGAGATAGAAATACTGTATCCAGCTTCTATCTTGGTATTAAACATATAAAAACATGTACCAGGATTCATTTCCTTACTATAATATGTGCTTATATTTACATATGTACATGTGTGTGTTTAGACTTCTGCAAGTGCCCTTTGCCTTCTAGTTCCTTCCTCTATTTCCTTCTGCCTTCCTCCCATCCCACTGTCATACTTGGCCATCATGTGGATTTCAGTACTTCCTCTCTATTGCATTACCCTTGCTTTGGCCCCACCAGGCCTCCGACACTCTCCCCGCCACCAAATGCGACCACCCATTGTTCTCTCCATCTCCAAGTCTGTCCAGGTCCCCTTCCTCTCCCTTCTCCCCCCGTGTTCCCCAAGGAACCATTGGCCCAGTCTTTCTCTCCTCCCCACTGTCCAACCAGTAGTGCTCCTTTCTGGATTAGATCCATTTTGGGGCCTCAGCCCACATTTCTTTCCCACCATATTACTCCCAAAATGTCCTCTGTCATTGTCTGCTTCCAAAGGGAGACCGTGTGTCAGGTACTGTTGTTGTTTGCCCTGTCCCCCCCTATGGTGTAGGTTTCCGCAGGGGCGTACTCTTCTGGGCATCTTAGGCAGGTCTCTGGTCGTCATGGGGGTCTCTCTTTCTCATCCTCTGTATCCACCTGTCTCCATGTGGGTGTGGGATTCTGGTCCCTCCCCCAGTCTGTTCTCTGCCACCAGAGAACAGGTCTGGATGTGGCCGGCCCTGTAGCACTCTCCTTTCATGCCTTCTTTCATGTGACCACTCTGTCTTCATGGTGGGATCTGTATGCCCACTCCAGCTTCTGGGGAGATAAGATCCGTACCCAGGTGTTCTCTTTCAAGGCAAGAACATTTTGTTCTACTAATTTGGCATTTCCGCAATCACTGAAGTCAAATAGTTTCATAAACAAATGTGGTGAAGAAAACCCATGGTACCCAGCTACCAAAGGATATGGAGTCTGGGGTCTCAACGCCTAAAGATAAACAAACGGCCATCTAGCTGAGAGGTATTGAAGCCCACATGGAAGAAATGGCCACAAGGTGTCAAAAGGACCAGGCCTCAGGCATCAAACAGGAAAAATCGTATCACTGTGAGCGATCTCTCATGAGATGACCACTGAGGACATGTGGGGATTGAGCCAGAGTGGCAAAGATTGCTGATGGTACCTGGCTATCAAAAGATATGACATCCGAGGACTTAAAAGCTTGAGGGTGAACAAATGGTTTTATGGCCTGGGAACAACAAAGCCCACCTTAGAAGATGCACACCAGCCTGCATGACCTTGAGATGTAAAAAGACACAGATATCAGGCATCAAAGAACAAAAATCATATTATTGGGTGCCCATCCTCCCCACATGTTTGTTGAAGACAGAATGGAGCAGACGAAGACAGAGAGGAGAAGTCTGATGGCACCCAACTACCAAATGATAAAGCACCTGGGACCGTGAAGACTTGAGAGTGAATGGATGGCCATCTAGCCCAGAAGCAGCAAAGCCCACATGGAAGAAAAACACTAGCATGTGTGATCATGGGGGGCTGAAGGGAGCAGATATCAAACATCAAAGAACAAGAACCACCTCATTACGAATGGGGGGAGAGTTGAGTGGGGACCCAAAGCCCACCTGTGGATAATTGAACACTCTCTCACAGGGAAGTCATGGGGAGGAGACAGGCTAGTAAGGCGCAGTGAGATGGCAATGAAGCACACAACTTTCCTCTAGTTCCTGAAGGCCTCCTCACTCCAATTGTCAAGGTCCCAGTTCTACATTACTGTGGAGATGAGAAATGGAAATGCAGGGAACCCAGGACAGATGAACCCCTTGAGACCAGTAGTAGGAGTGAAGTTACTGGATGGGTGGAGGAAAAGTGGGGTAGAGATGGGGAGCCAACTTCAGGGATCTACATATAACCTACTACTGGGGGTACAGATACTTGGAGAGATGGCAAAGGGAGACATCGAGCAGTCTAAGTTATGACAAAACAATAATTTATAGAGTAGTGAAGGTTGGAGGGGAGCAAGGATGGAGGGGAAGGGATGGGAGGCTGATGTCAGAGGCTCAGATGGAAAGGTGGAGGTTCAGAAAACAAGGACAGCTGCAGGCATGTGAAGAAGCATGGTACAGTATATGTATTTATGTATTATGAGAAATGATGTATGAGCCCCCAATAAAATAATTAAAAAAAAAGAAATACAGTGTCAAAATTCTCTCCATATATGGAGCTCTGTAACTAGCATATGTGGTATCACTCCCAAATGAAAATGGTGACTAGAATAAGAGAATAATTGCATATGTTTCATTTCTTCTTTTTTTATTCAACAGGCAAGAAAAACTAAAAGCTAAAAAGAATTGTTTACCCAAACAATTTCAGAGTCCAAATAGACAAATCCGATTATGACTAAAAGTCTTTGAATGAATCCCTTTGGCTCAAGCATATGGCCTTTGGGGTCATTCCTGTCTGTGCCTTGGGGCTTCATAATTCAGTTCTCTGGGTCTTCCTTCCCTTGAACACCAGCTTCCTTTTGTCACAAGGATAGCAGAGCCACTTTATTCATCTGTTTCTTGGCTGTAGAATTTTGGGTGCCTCACAGTTTCCTGTCATTTCATCCTCTCTCTTTCCATGCAAGCTGATGGTGTTTCTGGTGATAGAACAATCTAAAACATTCTTTGAGTCTCATGTCAGTGTACTCAATTAACCAAAATAATCCTTCACAGATATTGCCTGGATAATTCTTTCCCTAGTCCTCAATTCTACTGATTTGAGAGGATCAATGTACAATTTCTTTCAAGAACCCTCTGTGACAGTAGACTTTTGGATATATTTGAGGTATCAGGACTAATAATTTCAGGACATAGACACAAGTTCTGCATGGGTTATGCTTTCCTCACAGTATATCTTCTAAGATCAACATAGTTTGCAATGTTAATAGCCTAATAACTTTCCAAATTATTAAGTCCTGTTTCCATTTTCTTTAAAAATGTTTCCCTTTGGTCTAGCTGGATGTTTAAGGTAAAATTGGGGTCATGATAGTGAGTGTGAGGAAGCATTAAAAACTAAAGGAATGATCCATATTCTGTAGTGCTATACCGTACCCTGGCTTCCTCACCCCTTCCTTGTGACCTATGAAGGGATGTCCAATTATCTATACATGTGCTTTGGGTCTCCACTCCCCCTTCCTGGCCCTACATTCACATCTATATGATTAGTTGTTCTGGGTCTTCTGATGCCAGATACCTGATCCTGTCAACACCTCGTGAGCACACAGGCTAGTGCGCTTCTTTCATGTGAGCTTTTTTGCTTCCCTCCTAGAAGGCCATTTGTTCAATTTCAAAACTTTAAAACCCCAGATGCTATATCTGCTTTCAGGTACCATCAGCTTTCTTCATCACATTTGCTTATAAACACAGTTGTCTTCAGAGATCATATCAGGAAGGTGAACATTACAGAATCATCTCAATTGTACCTAGCAGTGTGTGTACATGGGTCCAGATAAGAGCTCTTGACCCAGGAAATCTAGGACACATAGACCCCTGAGGAACAACAATGGCGTAGCGATACCATAAGGGTAGGAGGCAGGTGGGGGGATAAAGAGGAAACTCATGAGTGATCAATGCATAACCAACTCTCAAAGGGAACAAACAACAGAACCATTGGTGAAGGAAGACAGCAGGTGGTATAAGATATGAAAATAATAATTTATAAATCATAGAGAATTCACATGAGAGAGAGGTGAGGAGAGAGGGGAAAAACTGAGAAGCTAATACCAAGGGCTCAATCAAGTAGAAAGAACATGTTTTGGAAAGAATAATGGCAACATATGTAAAAATGTGCCTGACACAATGGATGTATGGTTTGTAAGAACTCCAAGAGCCCCCAAGAAAATGATCAAATGATAATAATAGCAAAATATTTCCCCTCAATATTTTCTCATTTCTTTTATATTTTTAAAAGTAGCATTAAAAAGCATGCTTCAATTTCACTGCTAAATCTGGGAAATATTTCTGATAAATATCCAAGTTCATCCTTTACAATTTTTTCCCACATAACTTTAGGATACATTTCAGTTAAGAATACTGTGATCACTTAATAAGGTTCCTGTGGCATATCAAATTCATAGACCTTCAAATCTCTTTACTTGTAAATGTGTCCTTGGTTTGAAATAGATTATTTTCTTTAAAAAGTAGTATCATTAGGTTTATATTAGGCCATACTTCAGTAGAATAGAAGAGAATATACAAGAAACATAAAAATCAACAGAAATGACATGAACAAGTGAAGAAATCCCAAGGATTTTTGAGAGCCATTAAAGGGTAGAAGAGAGTACATGAAAAATTTTCTCTGCTAGAAGCCCTCAGAATGAATCAACACAATCAATACCCTAATTGAACCTTCTTGCTTCTAGAGCCATGAAGCAATAAATGTCTGTTTTGGAAAGCCACCTACTTGGTGGTATTTTGTTACAGTAGCCCTAAAAATCTAAAACAATTTTTTCTCTCTTGCATCTATGAATCTTCTCATATTTCTGCTACCTTATCATAACACCTTTGAATTTGATATCTGTATTCACTTCTTATCACTATGTATGTATTCTGTAAGATAAAATATGCTTTATACAATAATTATTACTTAATTTGAACCCTCCTGAACAGCACATTAAACATTCATATTTCTACCAGCAGCATTGTCAAGGTTATCTAATTTCTTTTGATTCCACTCTACATTTTTCCATGATTTTATTCGGGGTTCTTACAGCTCTTGTAACATTTCATACTTCATTTTTATCAAGCATATTTGTACGCATGTTGCCATCTTCATTTCCAAATATTATTTACTTGAGCCTGTGCTACAATCTCCTCTTTTCCCCTCCTTTTCTTTTATAAATCATTTTTCTGGGGACTTATACAACACCCATCATGATTAATACATACATCAATTATATGCAGACCACATTTGCATGCTTGCTGCTATCATCACTCTGGAAACATCCTCTCTTTACATTTTTTAATTTCTTCCTATTACATAAATTGAAAGCCACTTTCACATTCTTAGCTATTTGGGATAACAGACCCTACTTCCAGGTACCAGCAAATACACTTATTCCCTCGAGTCCTGAAATAAATTTCCACAAAAATAAGTGACTTAGGGCTGAGCCCTGGTGGCATAGTGGTTGTGTGTGGGACTGCAGCCCATAGGGTTGGTGGTTCAAATCCAGAAGCAGCTCTCCAGGAGCAATGCTGGGCTTCCTACTCCCACCAGGGCAGTGATGCCACACACAAAAATAGTAGCTTAATGTATTTGAATTGTGGTGCTGGGGAAGAATTTTGAAGATACAAGGTACAGAAAGATCTATCTTGGGAGACATATGACCTAAGTGATCCTTAGAAGCAAGGATAGTGATATTTTGTCTTCTCTACTTTGGACATATGGTTCGGAGACACCAGTCCCTGGAGAAGACCATCATGTTTGATAAAGTAGAGGGGAAGTCAAGGAGAGGAAAGCCTCAAGGAGAGGGAATGACATCCTAGCTGCAGTTGTGAGAAGGGTGCAAGACTGGGCGTTGTTTAGTTCTAAACAATGTGCCTAAGGTTATTATGGATGAGAACCAATGCTATGGAACATTGATATAATAGCAAGTGACTTAAAGCCACATAGATTCAAGTTCTTATGTTTTTGGAACCACAAATATAGCCTCAAGATATCATCAGGACTGCTTTCTTTCTGGAGACCTCAGTAGAGTATCTGATGGGTTTGTTTATTTGTTTGTCTCAATTTCTGGAGTCTGTCTGCATTCTTGGGCCTATATCTTTTTCCTTACAAAACTCAATTTTCAAATGTTCATTTTCATGTGTTTTCCCCTCCTTTATGTTTCCTTTACCCTTCTTATAAGGGCGTATATGGTTAATTAGAAACAGCAAGCATAGTCCAAGATAATCCTCCCATCTCAAATTCATTAATTTAATCACATGCTCAAAATAATATTTGTCTTAAAGGTAACACATTCATAAAATCTTGATGTATTGTGAAAGTAAGGAGGTCCATTAATCTATTAGAAACAACTATGATAAATGCAAAATGATGAAAAATCATGAACTAGTTCACCCATTCATTGATTAAAATATATTAGTCTCATCTACATTAACAGTATCATGCTTGGTGATATTGTTATTAAAAGACCAATTCAGAAATATAGTATCTGATACAAATAAAAATAGGAATACAAAGAATTAAATTGTGGTGACTGAATGAGAAAACATTTATTTAAAACCAAAGGAGAAGAATGGTCAGAGGACTCTTCTAAGAAGGATCAGGACTAATGTATATACAATGTCGAAATCAATCCACTGATCAATGGTGCCTAAGGTTAACTCAGCAAAGAATGAAAATGAAATCTTTTAAAATATTTTCCTTATGTTTGACTATTTCTGAGTAAATTATGATAAAGCATTATAATAAATTCTACACAACCCTTGAGATTTCCTTGTTGATCTAGAAATGTTACTCAGTACTGAGGTGCTATCATAGCCATTATTGATCGGATCGTAGTTAGTCTTTAGATTTGATGACAACCAAAACTTTGCTGGCAGCCAAAAAGTTGCTCATACTTTCTCTTCTATAATTTGAAACTAAGAGTCACACAGATCAAAGTTAACTGAGTACAGTAAGTGGAGTGGAAACACCAGTAAGTAGACTGGCAGTATGTTTGAGTCATCAGTCCCTACAAACATCAAGCCTACTCCACCTGCCCCTTTTGATTTCTGAGGCTGGAAATCTTTATGGGATCAAAAAGCCTCATATTCTTTTTGTAGAGAAAATGGTGGATTTGGAATACTTTCCTCGAGGATAGCAGCCAATGCCATCAGAACTCCTTCTAGTAGAAATATTAAAACATAAATTTATAATATAGTGGCATAGTTGTATAAGTTCTTGAATACCCCGTTTAAAAAATGGGCTAATTAGCTAACACACATGTAGTGCATTTACAACAAAATCAGGATGCTAGTATAAATGCTAGTATATCAGCAGATGGGAGCAAATTACCAACAATCATAAATAGTACATACTATTATCATGGAATCTAAGAGAAGCAATGAACTATTTGATATGCCTAAGAAGACAAGAACTTCAAACAGTCAACAGGCATGTTCTAAAAAATATAGCAGGCCAATGTCAGGAAAACAGCCACAATGACAGAAGAACTATGTGGCAGCCTGCTTTCACAAATATTTACAGATGGCCAAACTCTAATTGGCAATTTTACTCTGTCCTATAGATTTTCTATGAGTGGGGGTTGACTGAATGCCAAAAGTTAACCAAAAATGAGACTTTTTGTAATAGCATGTGAGCAAAACCAATGGATGACGACAAGACAGTTGGAGTGGATGGTACTGTTTGTGTCTTATGTACTTCAAAACAGACTCATCAGATCTTGTTCTTTAAAAGTGACATCCCCTTACAGAAGGGTGGTGGGGAGAAGATCGTTTCAGGGTACAGTGTAGGAATGATGAAAAATACATCTTTCTCCCTCCCACTATCATGCTCTGAATTCTACCTTATAAATGCAGTTAGAGCAGAGGATGGACACTGGTATAGATGGGAACTGGAAACATGGGGAATCTAGGATAGATGATCCCTTTGAGACCAGTGGGGAGAGTGGCAATACTGGGAGGATGGAGGGAGGGTGGAGTAAAAAAAGAGAAACTGATTATAAGGATCTACATACAACCTCCTCCCTGGTTGTATGGACAATGGGGAAGTGGGTGAGGGGAGACATCAGACAGCATTCAAAAAGACAAAATTATAATATTTTGCAAATTATCAAGGGTTTATGAGGGAGGGAGAGTGAGGGGGGAATATAAAAAGGAGGGGCCATTACCCAGGACTTATGTGGAAAGAAAATATTTTTAGAATGATGATGACATCAAAGGTACAAATGTGCTTTGTATAAAATGGATGTGTGGATGGATTATGCTAAGTGTTTTATCAGTCTCCAATAAAATGATTTAAAAAGAAAACAAACATTTCACGGAAATTCACCCATAAAGTCATTTGAGCTTTGGCTTTCATTTTTGTGGGAAGGTATTAAATTATAACTCAATTTGATTAATAAAGAGAGGACTACTCAAGCACTCCATTTCCTTTGTTGTGAGCTTTGGTGATTGGATTATTCAATAAATTTGTCCACTTGAAAATAAAACAAAAAAATGACCAACCAGGACTTCATTCTAGAACAGGAATCCTCTTGATGAAATAAATTTAAATAGCACCAAAATTTACTAGAACAGGACAGTTGAAGCTAAATGAAGAAAATCCTCTGTGAATTCAGATAAGCTACTGATCAAACCAAGACCATATCTGAAAATTGAAAAAAAAACTGTTTTCTCATAAAAATAAGCAAATATAGGTAACAGTGTTAAATGCTCTAAACCCCCCCCCACACACACACACTGCATAAAAGTTACATTTGGTGGTGGTTAAAAATAAAAACCCCTGGCTTCTCTCCCAGGAATCTTGGCTATCACTGCAACAACCCCTGTTTCCAAATTATTTTTTGCGTTATGGAAATATTCAAGTATGATTTATCTTTAATAATACTAACTGAAGGCTTCTAACAATGCATTATAAAATTTTTACTTGTTTAATTATCTGAAGGAAACATTTTACTTCCAGTTTCTTTCTATAGGTGCATTGCATCATACTATGTTTGTGTTTAAATATATTGCTATCAATGTTCTAGCTCGCACATGCAAGGATTTGTTCCAAACAGTGTGCATAAACATATCTCTGAAATTAGTGGATGAGACAAATTCTCTCAACAGCATACATAAATTAGCCCTATTTAACTACTTTCAAATATTAAAAAAGTCCAATGGTGGCTTTAAATGGTGGCTTCCAAAGGAAGCTGTTGGGTCAGTTAAATTCTAGACAGAATAATGATCTCATAAGATAATGGAGACTCTGTTCTGTAATTCCAAGATGGTAATGTTGATAAATTTCCTTGAAATATGCAGGACAATCACAGGTGCTTACTATGAAATTTTTTTGAGAAATTCGCAAACTGGGAGTGGGGTGGGGTCAGAAAAGGTCAGGCAAGAGGGACATAATTTATTTCTTTTCATATCAGGCCAATGCATGTGTTCATTCTTCAAGAGTAGCAAGGGCTGTCCTTTGACAAAATTGTTGGGAAATCTTACACAGTTCATGCTATATCCTAATCTGGTTCATCAAACTTTTTTTAGCACCTTAAGCTCAAAGGACATTGAAAAAAAATTCAATGTTAAGCATTTGAGGCTGCCAAAAATACCTTATCATATGATATATAGCAGAATGCAGCCTTCTTTGGGGAAAGGTAAGAGAGAGGAAAACATTCCTTTCAGAAGTATATAAACCTAGTACACAGTTCTACATGAAAGATAAGTCAGAAATAATATCTTCACTGCCTATGAGTTTGTGGCTATATGTTTTTGCTTACCCTTGTGTATCAAATGTATGTATGTTCCTTGACAATGGTTTAAATCACAAATTAAATTTGAATGTAAAAGAACTTAAATGTCAAGGCTAAATCTAGTCTCTCAAAGAAATTAAATGTATTTTCAAAACTATTTCAAAGGGATAATCAAGAACTCCAAGATATTTGCATTAGAGTAGTCTATATAAACGTATTATTTAAGAAAGGATATAAGAAAAGTGATCAAGAAATCTGAATAACCTGATACACTTTGACAATAAAGAACATTTCAAAACATAGAGAGGAAAGATAAGTTCAGTATCTGGTGTTTCAAAATTGCTTTGACAAATGGCCTGGCAAACATATTTCTTAGGTGAAGATTAAAAGCACATTATTACTTGAAAAAAATTATCAAATATTATAGCTCATATTTTTGGATAGTAGTTCAACATGGTTTAGATAAATGGCATGAATTGTATATAAAAACACTCTCAATATATTAAAACAAAGCATTAGAGAAAAGGAACATTAATATGAACCAAGGGAAAATTTCATTTGTGATAGTGTCAAATTTATCTGTTACCAAGGAAATACTCTGGATTGATGTTTGAATTTAGTGATAATAAGAAATTATATTTTCAACACTTAAATTATGTTCTAAGGTTGATGAAACTGAGCATGGAATACACTCAAAGAGCACTCAAGATATTGATGCATAAAATGAATTTCTAGCTACTGCATTTCCTCTATTACCACAATTATATCCATGAATACTCTTAGAATTCTTGATATCTATGACCAAAGGAGAAGACTGCTTTCAAGAACGTGTCACATGATGAATGTTTTGTAATATTCAAAAGAACTGTGAAAAATAAATATAATAACATGAAATATATGCAGTTACAGTAGTGTAAGTCATATTCTGTCAATTTTTATTCAAAGAAAGTGTGAATATGATGACTTTCTGAAGTTGTTATTTGCTATATTGATAAACTTAGTGGCACTAAACATTGTATTGCAATCAGTACCTCCAGTAAATTATGCACACTTTATCAATTACAAACTAAATCCATTTGATTTAAAAATACCCCAATTTATATGGTTTTCAGAAACCCCAATTTATAATACAACAACCTTAAATGAAATTTACTATCAATTTTGTGAAATAACATTATAATTTTAAAATTACCCCTGGTGGTGTTGTGGTTAAGTCCTAGATTATTATAAAAAAAAGATTGGATGTTAAAAGTCACCAGATGCTCTGCAGGAGAAGGACATGGAGATCGGGGCAAATAAAGATTTCATCCTAGGAAATGCATAGGGACAGTCCTTGTCCTACAGAGTCACTATAATTAGGAACTGACTCAATAGTAACCAATACTCTTTTAAATCTGTGGTCAAGGTAACTAGCCAGCTACATTGATCAGGATGTCTAGGCACATTTGTTCACTTTGGATCTTATGTTGAAAAATAGATGTTGAAATATGTTAATTATTATAATCCTATTTTGTTGTGTGCTTAAACTGAATATTTACTTTCTTTTAAGAAATTTTGTAAATGAAGGTTAGAAATCTTTCCATTCATTTTAATACTACATGATTTTGGTTTCAGCAAATTGAAGAAGAACTGGAAGCACTTATTTATCTATAAGAGGAAATTAAAATAGTTATTTGACCAATTAGCTGGAAGATACCCATATCTGGACCTACTCCAAAGAGGGAGGAAATGAACTGAATGCCCAAACTAGTTGACAGTCCACCATTGCAGGAGGTATCATGTGACCAAGAACCACTGGTGCTGAAGGAAGAGGTTCAAATTGCACATAAAGCATTAGCCAAAAAAAAAAAAAAAAAAAAAAGCATTAGCCAAAGACAAGATTTCAAGAACTGAGGGAATACCAAGTGAAATATGTCCACAAGTTGATGAAGCACTGGAAGCACTCATTCATCTATGCCAGAAAATGTGGAAGACAGTTACTGTGTCAATGTATTGGAGGTGGTCCACATTTGAGTCCCTTCCAAAGAAAGGTGATCCAACAAAATGCTCAATCTATAGGAAAATATCATTGATATCACAAGCAAGTAAAATTTGCTTAAGGTCATCCAACAGTGGTTGCAGCAGTGAACTGCCAGAAATTCAGGTCAGATTAGAAGAAAACATCAAGCAAGGGGTATCATCGCTGATATTAGATGGATGTTGACTGAAAGCCAAGAGTAACAGAAAGATGCTTACTTAAGTTTTGCTGACTATGCCAAGGTAATTGACAGTGTGGACCATAATAAGCCATGGATAACCTTGGGGAGAATAAGATTTCAGGAAGACGTGCCCATGACTGTGCTCATGCAGAACATATCCATGGATCAAAAACATTTGTGTGATCAGAACAAGATAACATTCTGTGGTTTAAAATGAAGAAAAGTGTGTCAGTGTGGCAGTCATGTGCTTTTGTTAATTTCATGATTGAGATGTAGAGGTGGAGTCTAGCCTGTTAATCTGGAGATAGTCATTGAGTAGCCAATGAGGCCTCTGTGTGGGTATGGCTTTCTCCTGATACGTCTGGGAAATCTCATGATATTTTCCTCATTAAGATGAGAAGCTATGTCGCCAGTTTTTGGGAGTTAGTGTCAGAGACGATGAATCATGGACAAGACAAAATGGCAGCATCTGAGGAGCCGGAAGAGAAACCACTCGACTTTGCCCTGATGGAGCCAGACCTCTGAAGCTGGAGAGGCCACATGGAGACCCCAGCCAACAATGAGTTACTTCTGCCATCACTGGATGCTGTTGGTGAACTCTGAGCCCAGGAAGCATGGAGCCATGGGGAGACCCCTGTCAGCACTGAGAATCTGCACCTACTGACCTGTGACTTCGTGAATGGGAAGGAGACATTATAGACTGGTGTCGGGCATTTGGGTTAGTATCAGACTTGTGACTTTGAAAACTGGGTTGGGATGCTTTCTCAGTGTTCCATTCCTTTTGTATATAAACCCTTTCCTTATATCCATATGTATGTCTATGAAATGTGTTCCCCTAGTCTACCCAGACTAACACAGTCAGACTTGTATGTTCTCAATTTGCTCAACTTGTATGCTAACCAAATCATCAGAGAAGCTGGACTATATGAAGAAGTCTGTGGTATCAGAGGTGGAGGAAGTATCATTAACAATCAGCAGTATGCAGATAAGAACTTTGCTTGCTCAAAGTGAGGAGGGCTTGAAGAACTTTCCTAAGAAGATAATGGATTGCGGCTTTCCACATGAATTAAAATGCAATGTAAAGAACACCAAAATCTTCAAAACTGGATCAATAGGTAGCACGATGGTAAATGGAGGAATGTTTGAAGTTGCCATGGATTGTGTCTTGATTGGATCCACAATCATTGCTCATGAAAATAACAGTCAAGGGATGGATATTTTTTACTAGGTACGTCTGCTGCATAAAGCCTCTCCGGAGTAGTGAAAAGCAAAGATGCTACTTTGAGAGCTGAGGCATGCCTGACCCAAGCCATGATGCTTTCCATCACCTCACACACATATAAAAGTTGGAGGAAGACAGATGCATTGAATTGTAATGCTGGGAAGAATATTGAAAGCCCCTCGGACTGCTAAAAAGACAAAGCAATCTGCCTTGGAAGAAGTTCTGCTAAGTGCTCCTTGGAGGCAAGGATGGTAAGATTCTGTCTGCATGACTGTGCAGTTTTCCATTCTGTAGGTACATGGTCCTTATTGGTGAGAATTGACTATATGGCACCTAACAACAAAAATAATAACAAAGGGGACCCCAAATTGATAATAGACTCAGCTGTTTACCAAAAATTTGTATATTGAAATTCACACAGATGTCTTGCGACAGTTGCTTTCACAGAAAAGCCTGGAGTCTAACTCTAAATCTGAGCCATATAAAACTTGATGGAGCCCAGTTCTATTCTGACACATAATGGGTTACCATAAGTCAAAATGAAAAAGACAAAAACTGGTTACTAATATGCTAATATATTTTAATAGATACTTTCTCTGTCTTGATGATGTTTAATTAAACTTGTTTCTTTTCAAAAATAATGACTACACTTAGCAGTTATTTTATTATTGGTAAAAATCACAATTTTTAGATATTAACATTGTTGCCCCTACATATCCATTGCATATCAATATGCACCCGAGCATTCAATCAATCACCGGGGACCATACTTAGAAATAAAAATATTTAGAAATAAAAAACATAACCACCCCCTAAATTTAGTGATCCCTACAATCTCTCATAGAATATAAGATCGCTTGAGTGCCATTTACTTTGTATTTGATGTTACATGTTAACTAATAAAATACACAGAAGGCTCCATGTTGGTTATCTTTAAATATGATATTTAGCGTGTGTAGATTTTGGCATCCTTGGGAGGTCTCGGACCATACACTTACGTATACCTAGGAATAACTGATTAAGTTCTGAGTGCTCATGATTGAGTCCCTGGATCATTTATTTGTATGCTTTTGAACACTTTAAGAAATCATCAACATGCTATCAGTTAATATAAAATAATTATTCGACTAAAAACACAAGAACACAGGCTAAGTGAATTGGATGCTATGAAATATGAGGAAGAACACGCTGGTGCTGACTCAAAATGTAAATTTTACTTTCTAAAACTGTAAGATCTATCATCCAGTGCTTTACCAAAGTAAAATATTTGAAAACATTATTTAATTAGTGTTTGTTTGTTTCTATCATCTTATTGCCTCTTGGCACTAAAATGTATAGTGAAAATTGTAATTTCTTTCTGTAGTGGTTTTCATTTACTCATTTTACTCGGAACATACTGTTGTTGTAGGTGAGGGCCTCAGGATGGTTATGATTCATGGCAACTCTGTCATACAACAGAGAAAACATTGCCACCTCCTGTGCCACATTCGCCATGATTCTTATACTGGAAGCCATCACTGCTGTCTTTGTGCCTACCCATCTCTTCAAGGGCCTTTCTCTTTTCTCTTTATCACAGCCCCTCTACTTAGCCAAGCCTATCACTTTTCAGGGATTGATCTCTCCTGATTACATTTCCAACACATATGTCTCTTCATCATTGCTTCCAAGAAGCATTCTGGCATTACTTCCTTCAAGATAGAACTGTTTGTTCTTTTGACAATACAAGATATTTAAATATTCGTCACTGGCACCAGTATTCAATGCATCAATTCTTCTTCTGTGTTTTCTATTCAATATCCAACTTTCAAATGCATACAAGGTGGTAGAAAATATAATGATTTGGATCAGGTGCACTTTATTCCTCAAAGTAGTGTCCTTGCTCTTCAATATTTCAAAGAGGTCTTGTGTTGTGTAGTTTGATCTCTTGGCTGCTGCTTCTTTGAGCAATGATTGTGGATCCAAGCAAGAGTAGGTTCTTGAGAACTTCAGTCTTTTTTCTTCCACTTGTCGTCTTGTTACCTACTGATCCAATTGTGAGGTTTTCTGTTTTCATTACATTGGGTTGTGTTCCTTTATCTTCTGCAGCAATCAAGATGCATCAATGCAAAAAAAATACATTGATGCAAGATGCAATCAAGCTTCATTGATAATTATTGGCAATTACAAATCTTGGTAACAAAAAGGAAGGATCAGTAGTGGTAAAACGATGGTTCTTGCAATAGAAAAATCTCTGAAGATTATATAACAGAATTGTGTCAGACCAATGATGCTTTCATTTAAAATGCCTTTTTTGCAACAACACAAATGAAAGCTATACACTTGGACTTCTTCAGATGGAATACACAGGAACTATATTGATTAAAACTATGGGAAGAAGAAAAAAACTATGGGAAGAGAAGATGAAGAAGCTCAATACCATCCGTCAAAATGAGGCAAGAGGTTTAATTTGGAGCAGACCATCAATTGCTTATATCCTGCAGCTGAAAAAAATTAAAACAAGACCACTAAAGCCAAACTGCAACCTTGAAGCATACAAGAATCTTTTCATTTATCCTAATTCACAATCTTGGAAGTTTATTTATTTATTTACTTAAATTGTGCAATACTTTCTTTCATGTCCTTGTTTATCCCTTTTTTGTTGTTTTCCTTCACATTCCTATAGCTTATGTAATATATAACTATTTTTATTTTTGAGATTATTTACAAATATTTAAAACTGACTTCCACTTACTTTTCACTTATTTTCTTCTAGAATAGTTGTACACTATTCAATTAAATATCTTTGATGGCGACATTTTTAGTAAGGAATCATTTATTCTGTCCTGGACTCATGGTTAAAACTTGGTTTTAGTTAACTAAACAATATATTAGTTTCTAGGATTTCATGTGAAAGATCCTCCTTAGTAGTTTAGGCTATATGTAATAGTTTTGTGGTGTTTTCTTTTACCGATAATGTTTATATTACTGAATATTTTGGGTGTTACTTTATTTTAAACTAAGACAAACTAATGTTTGAATTAATAAAAAAAAAAAACATTGCCATCAAGTCGAAGCCCCTCATGGCAACCATAAGGAACAGTAGAACTGCCCTTGTGAGCTGCAGAGAGTCTTTATAGTTGCAGAGATCCTCATCTTTCTCCTGTGCTCACTGAACTCCCGACCTTGTGATTAAAATCCCAACTCGCTGTCACTATTCCAACAGGGCTCCTAGCTTTAAATCAATACTCTCCATAAATTACCTTAGTGCATAGGATATGTGATCTCTTTTAAAGCCCATAGGCTTCAGGTTGGAAATTAAAATAATTGAATTTTAAATTGTTATGATTTGCTTCAAGTAGATTCCAACTTACGGAAACCACAGAGCAAAAGTGCCCCATCATGTTTGCAAGGTGGTGACTTCTCAGAAACAGATCACCAGGACTGTTGCCCAAGGCAACTCTGATGAGTATTGCTGTTGAATCTTTCAGCTCATGGCAAAGTGCTTAACTCAGTGCATCACCTGTGATGTGTTGAGAGGTTTCCTTTCTTTGTTTTGAATGCTCAAATTTTGTTACCAGGCATTCTAACAGTTCAAAAAATAAATATACAAAAATCAATTCTTGATCATATATTGGTAATTCTATATCATAAGAGGAAGCTAAATGAATGAGCAGAAATGTGTGCTTGCTGACATGTAAGTAACATATATGCTAACAGAGTTCTCCACAACCACCCAGGTAGCTTTAAAAAAGGAAGAAAAACACACTTATTAATGATAGAGTAAAAGGTCAATTTCAGTACATTTTAAGATGTACTGACTCATAACCCTCAGTATAACAGAAGGAAACACTACCCAGTGCTCAACTATCTCAGAATTGTCCAGGTTGTGCCCACGACTGCAGTCATTGTGTCTATCCATCACATCCAGGGTCTTCTTCTTGTACATTTTAAAATAAAAACCAGTACCAATAAATGCATTATTAATAATGAATATGATCACAAAGATAATATCAAACCAAAGAAAAAAATTAAAAACTTACCTATAGCAATAGAAGAGAGTGTGTTTTGGAGAGGGAAGTTGTGATTCTGAGACTATAAGGAAACTAGTAATGCTTTGTATCTTACATTGAATGCTGGTTACAAAATGTACTCTCTTTCTGAAATTTTTTCATGTGGTACACTTAAAATTTATTTACTTCTCTGAATTTGTGTTTCACACAGATTACTTAAAGATTGACCATATTCCTTATCAGTATGTCTTGGTTAGTAGATTTTGACTCGTAACCCTCAGTATAACAGAAGGAAATACTACCAAGTCCTTGACTATCTCAGAATTGTCCAGCGTGTGCCCACTGCTGCAGCCACTGTGTCTACCCATCACATGCAAAGTCTTCCTCTTATACTTTTTTAAAAAAATAATTCTATGGGGGGCTCATAAACTCTCATCACAATCCAGACATCTATCCATTGTGACAAGCACATTTGTATATTTGTTGCCATCATCATTTTCAAAACATTTTCTTTCTACTTGAGCCCTTGAGTATCAGCTCCTCATTCCCCTCCCCTCCAACCCTCCCTCCCTCACAAACCTTGATAATGTATAAACTATTATTTCTTGTCTTACACTGATCCATGGCTGCCTTCACCCACTTTTCTGTTGTACATCCTCCAGGGATGGGGTTATATATGGATGGTTTCCCCTTTTCTCCCCACCACCTTTCTCATACCCTCCTTGTATCGCAACACTTATGACTGGTCCTGAGGGGTTTCTCTTTCCTGGGTTGCCTGTTTCCAGCTCTTATCTGTACTGGTGTATATCATCTGATCTAGCTGGATTGGAAAGGTAGAAATAGGATGATGATAGTGGGGGGAGGAAGCATTAAATAACTAGATTGTAAATTCGTTAGTCATATGCTGTACCCTGACTGACTTGTCTCCTTCCAACGACCCTTTTGTAAGGTACTTTCTAATAAGCTACAGATGGGCTTCGGGTACCCACTCTTAACTTCCCCTCATTCACCATGATATGATTTTTTGGGTTTTTTAATCATGCCTGATACCACATCCTATCGATACCTCATGAGCATACAGGCTGATGTGCTTCTTCCATGTGGGCTTTGATGCTTCTCAGCTAGATGGCCCCTTGTTTATCTGAAGGCTTTAAGACCCCACCTGCTATATCTTTTGATAGTTGGGAACCATGAGCTTTCTTCACCACATTTGCTTATGCTCCACTTTGTCTTTAGTGATCATGTCGGGAAGGTGAGCATCATGGAATGTCAGTTTAAATCATTAAAGTGCTCTTGCACTGAGGTTTATTTGAGTAGAAGCCCACTGTCCATTTGCTACCTTAATACTAAATCTATAAATACATGTGCATAGATCAAGTTTCCCATCATAATATGCAAATATATCTACATATGAACAAGCCTGTAATATAGACCTATATAAATGCCCTTTGTCACCTAGGTTTTATTTCCCTCTATTTCCTTTTACTTTCCTATTGTCCCACTATCATGTTCAGCCCCCTTTGGGAATTCAGTAATTCCTCTAGGTCACATTGCCTTTGATCAAGCCTTACCAGGCCTACCACACTCTCTTAAACATCTATTTTATATCACTTGCCCCTGGTTTTGTTAATTCCCACTACCTTTCCCTGCCTCCTCATCTTCCATGTCCCCCCAGAATCATTAGTCCAGTTGTTTTCTCCTCCAGGTTGTTTATCCTGCCTATCTTATCTAGATAGTCCTTTAGAGAGAATAAAATGCACAGAAAACAAGACAGAGCAAAACAAAGCAACGAACGAAAGCAAAACAACAGAAACAACATAAACCAGGGTCTTCTTCTGACTCTATATCCTTCCCCTATACAAGCACAATGTCCTTTTCCAGGGATTAGTTGCTCCTGATACTATGTTCAAAGTCTATGACACGAGGTCTCATCATCCTGGCTGTACTTCTTCCAAGACAGATTTTTTGTTTGTTCTTTGGCACTCCATGGTAGTTTTAATATTTTTCACTAGCACCATAATTCAAAAGCATTGATCCTTCTTCTTTGGTCTTTCTATTCAATATTCAACTTTTACATGCATATGAGGCAGTGGAAAATACCATGCCATGGCACACTTCAGTCCTCAATGTGAGGTTCTTGCTCTTCAGCACTTTAACAAGGCCTTGTGCAGCAGATTTGCCAAATGCAATGATAATATATTTATTTATTTATTATATTCAGGAATACTAACATATATCTGATGTGATAACAATGAGAGATGACTTTGTAAAAATTTTCTCAGTATAGACATAGAATTGATGGGGTACACATAGAGACCAAAGGCAAGAAAATTGTCAGACACTAATACATTCTCTATGACTACATTTTTACCACAGAAAACCACTTTTATAAAAATATATAAGAATTATAAAAAAGAGGGCTGAGCCCCAGTGACGTAGTGGTTGTGTGTGGGTCTGTGGCCTACAGGGTTGGTGGCTCAAATCCAGTAGCAGCTCTTCAGGAGCAACAATAGGGCAGTGATGCCCACACACACACAAAAAAGAAAAATGGTTTCATTTCAAAAGATGCCATCCCTGAAAGCTCTATGGAAACTAGAGGAAGGGGGGAGGGAGGAAAGAGGATAATGCTGCTATTTCACTATATGATAAATTAAAAAATAAAAGAACATATATTAATATTCCTATGGCTGAGGACTATGCCTTGAGCAATAGGTGCTTCATAAATATTTGCTGAATGTGAATAATATTAAATTGAATTTTATCTCTGACAATATGCAGACTTACCACAAGGGGAAACTTTCTCATTGGTTGTACTAATTATCTTATGGGAAATTCTCATAGGTTTGGGGAATTTTATTGTAAATAATAAAAATTCATTATGGATCATTTTGCTTGCATAACATGTTGGAAATCTGGAAAGAGATTAACAGCACAAAAGAGGTAATACTAGCAAATTACAAGTTGATGAATTTCCAGTAAAATATATTCCTTTAATTTATTTACTATTTTCAGTTTGACTTCTGTAATAAAATATATAGCAACATTCTATAAATGCATATTTAAGAAAATTTGAGAAGAAAAAAATGGATGCACTCAAGTCTAAGGTGACCTCCCTACTGTAGACTAAATCTAGCCACACACCCTCTGAAATTTCACCTGATATGGAAGGTCTAATTTCACTTTCAGCAGCAATACTCAGGACAAATGAAAACACAACCCTACATAATCTTTTAAATCATCGATCTGTTAGCAAACACAAGTATATATAAAACAAATGAATGATGGTTTTTACTGAATCAGAATTGAAAATTATATGTGAAGACACCTTCGGATTTTTTCAGTAATAGCCAGTCACCTGAGGCCAAGGTATACCTCTTCTGTAATGCCCCTTGAAATAGATATAATTGATATCACAACTTTAGCTAGTTCTGTGTTCTCCAAGGGAATTAGGAAAATGATGTCATTTAGCAAATAAACTGAAATGTAAATGAGGGAGGAACCTGAAGTTGAAGCAAAAACAAAAACAAAAATGGGGGGGGGAGGGGTGGAATTAACCCTCAAAACTAAGGATTCCTTCCTGTAACTGTGACAAATGAGACATAAAGGAGGAAGACAGAGAAAGAGTCTCTGGTCTGGGACTGCTGCCTGCAGTGAGGCGAGCTCCTTCATCAGGAAGCCATCTCTGCTCTGGTTTTGCTTCTTCTTCTTCCCACTGCCCAGCCTCTCACTTTCTGCAAATACATATGTTGCCATAGACTCCCTCCATCTCTAGGGAAAGAGGATCAGGGGAAAAACAAGCAAACCCAACTTCTGGTTACAATCCAAATTGAGGTTAAATAAGCATGCTTTACTAAAATCTCCGGTTATGTGTAAGCAAAATCAAATGATCAATATATGAAAAAATAAAGCGTGAATAAGTATTGGAAAGGAACCCTGGCGGCACGGTGGTCCTATATTAGACTGTGAATCACAGAGTCAGCAGTTCAAAACCACCAGCCCCTCGGCAGGAAGTAGGAGGGGGGTGATCATGGCCTTGACTCCCTTAAAGAGCAGCCGTCTTAGAATTCTATGGGAGTCTGTCCTGCAGGATCACTATGACTCGATGACTGTGGGTGATGAATGAACTATAAATAACAAAGTTCCTGATTTGTGAATTTAGTTTTTATATTGTGAATTTTGTTTTTTTATATTAAAAGGTTTAATTTTAATAATGAAAACTTTTAATTTCTATGTGATCAGATGGAATCATTGACAAGCCATGGACCAGTAAAAACTTCACCTTCAGAGCATCAATCAGCCAAGTAGGTCATCCAGAGAAGCTGGAAGAGGAAGACCACTGAGCTTCATTTCATAGCTTACAGCTTAATCCTCACCACTGCCCTTTAGCTCCCACAAAGCACAGAATTTAGGGCAGAGAGTCTCCAGGGTGGTAGTGTAATGTCCTGCTGACCTGGTTCCTGCACTCAGGTGGATTAAAAAGAAATAAGCAAGCAAACAGAAGCAGAAGCTGAGAGTTAAAGAGAGTAGTAATCATATTATTTTATGGGAGAAGGTGGGCTCTGTTTAAAGAGAGCAATAATCAGGCTGAGCCCTGGTGATGTAGTGGTTGCGTGTGGGACTACAGCCCACAGGGTTGGTGGTTCATGTCCAGCGGCAGCTCTCCAGGAGCAAGACTGAGCTTCCCACTCCCACCAGGGCAGTGATGCCACAAAAACAAAGAGAACAATCGTTATATTATTTTAAGGAAAAAGGTTGTCTCTGTTTTGTATTTACCCATGGTGTCTAGAAGACAGTCAGACAACTGGTGTTCAGGATGCATACGATGAAATTCAATGCCTCTACCTTGCAGGACAGACTTGCTGTGTGACCTTACACTAGTCACATTCTTTCTCTCAGCTTCCATGTTCACCTTGTAAAGCATGGCTGATGACAACACTTTTCCTGGGATTGTTTCAAGAATGTAATTAGAGAATGCCTGTGAAAGCACTTTATGAATTCTAAAGTGCTCTCCAAATATAAGGGATAAAAGATTGGAAAGTTGCCTCTGGGTGGCTCCTTCTCAAATGTGCCCAGATATTCACATTTTAGTGGTGAAAAAGGATCTCTAATATTTCTCATTGGCATTTTTCTACTGCAGAAGTAAGTAACTTAAGTAGAAGGAATGTATTTTTCCTTGAGACTCAATAAAGCTATTTTCATTTTAATTGGAAAAAATGCAGCACATAAACATTTGTCTTCTCCCTGAATTGACCCTTTTAGGAAAAAATAGAGTGTGTCTCACTACTTGTCTAGTGGAAAAATTTGAAAGTCATAAGAGTGCCAGCCTGGTCTTGACATTACTTCTTTGCGTGACCTTCTACAAGTTATTTCTCTCCCCACCTGCCAGTTCCTCACTGTTATATGACCCTTAGGTGGTGGCAAAGAGTATCTGGATGGTACCCAACTTGACTCCCGACAGAAGGTTGGGAGGTCAATCTCACTGAGCGTCACTTTGAAGAACCAGGGCTCAGGGTTTATAGTACTGAGAATCAGAAAGGATTTGATAGCATCTGGGTTGATTCTGGTTCGATAGGGCATGGAAAGCTATGACTAAGGACGTGCTTCAGGTATAAAGAAAGAAGCAAAAGACATCAATGCCTCTCCCCACCCCCCATACAAGAGGACTGCAAGTTATTTTCTCATTTCACACACTGAGACAGTAATCACTGAGCTACCCTCCTCTCAGGTTTATGATGAGGATTAAGAGAGGTAGCTGTAGAGAGTACTTTGCAAAATTGAAAAGTGGTACATAAATGCAGAGTGGTAATATTACCAAACATAAAACTATCAGCAGCATATAAAGTCAGTTAAAGAATACCTAACAGAGGGAGGTGGAGAGGGATTAATATGTATAAATCTTCTGCACCGTGCAGAAAGATCTGCGTGCCTTATTTCAGCCTCTCAACAAACTGTTTAGGAGCTTCGTAATTGCTGCTTTTGACCAATGGGGAAGCTAATGATCACACTAGTTATAATAATTCATCAGAGACACATTCTAAACCTAGAAGGGTCTGGTGACCTGTAAAGGCTCTCCAAGAATGGTAGGTGTAGAGGGTGTTTTGTGTCAGAAACCCCGAAATGTCTTCACCGAGAAAAGAACCTCCCAACTGGCTACACTACAGTCAGGAGGGGAGGAAATTACCTGGAGCACATTGTCTTCAATGTCTTTGTGAAAAAAAAATAAAGCAAGTATAAAGTCATTTAAAGAAAAGGAATGAATCAAATTATCATTAATATGACAGTGCAAAGGAATGAAAAAGAGCTATGTTTACCCTGCGAGCATTACAGTTGTCTGCAATGTTTGTTTAAAAGAAAATCTGATGTTTTTTGTTCTGAATTGTTGAGTAGGTAGGATGGATGACAAACCCACACACTTTAGATTCACAGACGTAAAGAGTCATTGAGAGAGGGTTTAATGAAATCAAAATTCCAGGGATGCTTCTCTGTGGATTAGCATGCCTAGGAAAATACAAAAGGTAGCTTATGCCAAGATGTATTAAAATCAAGAGCTTTACTCCTAATATCCTCTCACCAATCAGATATGGATTTAAAAAACATTTTACTACCATTGTTATTTTTTCTCCTAAAACACACAGCTAAATCTGCCAGTCTGAAAGACTGTAGATTTACTTATATGAGTACAATTTTTAAAATTTATTTTCAGCCTATACAGCAAAATTAGATAAACTCCAGGAATATGCAGAAGCAGAGAACTGATTCAAAGTTACTATCAGGGTCACATATAAAATCAAGCAGTCTGATATTGTAAATCTATAATAACTATCAAGAAGAAAAAATTAAATATGACAGGATCTATTATTGTAGATATGATTCCCCATCATAGCCGACGAGCTACTAACTTTTATCCAACATATACTGAATGCTGCATACTGGATTAGATGCCTTTTATATATTATCTCATTTACTCCCACCAAGCCCTTAGAAGCAAATAGTATATTCTTGATTTTCAAGCAAGATGATACAGCTTCCAGAGACTGAATCTGAGACTTAGAATTCAAGTAATTGTCTAAAGAAGAATTTATGACTCTGATTCTGCCTTCTTCTCTGCTTTGTTGCACTATTATCACATGTAAGATAGCATGGAGACTCACATCTCTTTCATATGTAGCATTTCCCTTCATGGAGGGCTCAGAAGGCAAGGCAAAGAAATGCAAACATAGATTCATTCATTTAACAAACTATCATTAAGAACCCTTTAGGTGCCAATCCCATGGTGGATACACTGCATGCATTTACACTGCTGACACAGAGCCATAATACTATGGAATCTACAGTCTGTATAAACCTAAGCCTTCTTACAACACTCAAAGTTGAAAATCAACCAGAGATATAGATGTATCCCTTCACCAGTAACAGGCTGATAGCCGATCAAACTGTCTCTGATTCTCATCTGGAGAACAGATACACTGAAAGGGTTCTGTGTGCATTAAGGAAGATTTGTGAGGATTAAGTAGCATATTCCAGCTGAATTTACCATGCATTTTCTGTGCTACAGGCTTTTTGTGTGTGTGTGTGTGTGTGTGTCCAGTTGCTGCTGTAACAAAATACCACAAAGTAGGTGGCTTTAGAAGGACAGGCCAATGTGACCTTACAGAACTGGTGATTAGAAATCCAAATCATAGAAGATCCTGGGAGAGCTACTGAGGTTCCTAGAAGAGAAATAGTTTCATCTTTCCTTATATTTTAGAAGTTTCTAGCAACCCCTGACATCCATTGTCTTGCATTTGTATCTTTGTCTATAGTCATATAGTCATCTATCTTCCATATAACTTTTGACATCTGTTGTCCTTTTACATAAGGTACAATTTAGATGGGATTAAAACTTTCTCATATACCTTCCTGCTAACTAACAAATGTCTTTAATGACTTTGGGGACTGTGGCAAAGAGGTTTGTGGGGAGAGAGATAGCTAAGAATATTGAGTATAAAAAAGAAAAATACTTTAAAATTGTGGCAATGGTTGTAAAAATCTGTTTAATATGATTGAACTATTCAATTGTATAATGTGTGAATAAAATTCCAATAAAATTTTTCTAAAAAAGTTATTTGTAAACATATTCACATTTATAGATACAGGGTTAGAATGCAAACACATTTTAGGAGGGTGAGCAATCCAATCCATAATAGATGCACATATACTCATATATATTGTTATCTACATATTATAATATTTTTGAGTAAGTTAAACTTGTAAAAATTATGTGACATTATGCCTACAGTTTCTACCAGTTTAGAGCTTTGAGTCTCCTGCTCATGTAGTAGGAAATTGGAAAGAGAATTACAGATAAGAACCATCCATTAGTGATGGTTAAATATTCAATTATTTAAAATTGTATGTATAATATGACATATACATAATGAATATGACTCACTTAAAATCAGGAATATGTAAATCAAGGATGTATACGCTACCCATCCTTATCAATCTGCATGCTGAGCATATCATTGGAAAAGCTGAACTACATGAAGAAGAATGTGACATCAAGTTTGGAGCGAGGCTGAGTTTTTCAAATGATGCAATCTTGCTTGATGTCAGTGAGGAGTACTTCAACCCTTGGTGAAGAATATCAAGGATTGCAACCTCCACTACAAATGGTGACTCAATGTAAAGAAGAGCAAAATTCTCACAATTGAACCAACAGACAATAACGTACTAATAAATGGAGAGAGGATTGAAGTCGGCAAGGATATTATCTTGCTTAGATCCGTAATCAATGCTCATGAAAGCAGCAGTCGAGAGATCACAAAATGAACCGCATTATATACATCTGCTGCTCAAGATCTTTTTAGACGACTGAAAAGCAAGGATGCTACTCCGAGAGAAGGTGAGCTTGATCCAAGCCCTGGTGATGCTAATTGCCTCATATGCGTGTGAAGGTTGGAAATGGAAAGGAAATCAGAAAAAATGATGCATAGAAGTCATGGTTCTGGGAAGAATAGTGAATGCATGGATAAAAAATGAAGAAGAAAGAATGAATGTCTAAAACGACAGACTGATCTGCTTTGGAAGAAGTAATGACACACTCTCTGCTTGGAGGTAAGAGGGTAAGACCTTATCTTACATACTTTGGACCTGTTGTCAGGTGATACCAGTCCTTCCAGAAGACCATTATGCGTGATAATGTAGAGAGGCTCTGAAAAAGATTATCTCTGAGAAGATTGACTGACACAGTGGCTGCAACAATTGGCTTAAACAGAAGAATTGTACGGCTGGTGTGGGATCAGATAGTGTTTCACTGTGTGCCTGAAGTTTGTAATAGGGCAGAACAGACTTGATGGAACTGAACAAAGACACGATCAAGGAAAACTGGAGCCTCATAAAACATAACTTTGAATTTTATACCTTCTACATAATAAAGATGTGGTTAATGAACTTGCTTAGTTTCCTAAACACTGGACTATGAGAATATAAAAGGCTAAGAGAAAGATGTAACAAAAATAAATGTTCATTTCTCAGTGTTCCCAGAACTACACTTGACAATGGAAGCTGAAAATTAAACAAAAGAAAATGCACATTTAATAAGAACTTGTAGTCTACTGGAAAGTATAGAAAAGAGACAAATATTATTCACTTGAAAAATATTAAAATAGTGGATGCATATTACACAATGGAAAAATAGTTGAAGGGCACTTAAATGAATACAGGGTTTAAGAAATCCATAAATTGAAAACTAAAATACAAAAAGATAATTACTTGGTACAAGAAAGTGATGGTGGAAGAATTTTACAAGCAGAGAGAAGACCTAATGCAAATACATGCATTCAGCAGGGAGCAAAAACCATTGGCAACTAGAACCCAATCCATCATGGGAGAAGTGGAGCACACTGAGGACAAACTGGATATCATGATGTTGTTACTGGAGTTTCAGGTTCTTGACTTACCCAAATAAAGATTTGCTTCGAGAGGCACAGAATGTAATTTTCATATATAGGAATGTTATTAAGAATCCTTCAGGAGAGAGAAAGAGGTCACCCTACCAGATTTTATGACTGGATCTCACATGTTTCTGTCTCCTCCCCCTGCACACAGGAAAACAGGTTTGTAAATGTTTATGAGGAAGAGGAATTTCCCTTGGGGTAAGCAAGGTTCTGTGAGAAATGCAGTCCCAAGACAGTGTAGGGATTCCACAAATAGAGAATGCAAAGCTCTACCTTTGCTTCCTTGTTCTACTGCAGTATTTATTGCTGCTACAACAGAAATATTGTAAGTGGGTTTTTTTAGCAAGCAGATTTATTTTCTCACCCTTCTTCGGGTTAGACATTTGAATTCAAAGAGCTAACTCAAGGGGAACGCTTTATCTCTGTTGACCCTGGAGGTAGATCTTTGTCTCCTTTCTGTGGGTTCAAAATCCATCGGGGCTCTTTCTGTGTCTTAGCATATATTGTTTCCATCTAGGATGATCTTTGAGCGGACATCACAGGTTCTAAGGATGCACTCTCCTCCCAGTTCTCTTTTCATTTTAGTAGAGAGGCCTCTCTGGTCTCAGTTCATTTAGTTAATCTCTTTTATATCTCAAAAGAAATTGACACAAAATGCAACCTAATCTACCTCATTAACATCATTGTTTCTAAAGGATTTGTAACCCAGGATAATTACATCAGATCATAAAATGGAATTTACTTAGAAAACACTGAGAACCATGGCCTGGCTAAGTTAACAGATATTTATGGGCACACATCAGATCGAAACACTGAGAATAAAAAATGAAACAAAGATCTTACTTGAGAAGTTTGTCAGTTATAGATAATTATATTGCATAAAGGACTTTTGAGGACATGATAAGGAATATTGAATTTTTCTTCATAGAAAAGTGACAGATGCAAAGGAACTTTATTTTGACTTTGATTTCAACTTGGGGGTGGTGGCAGAGGACCACAGTCAGACCTGTTTTTAAGAAGAATTCCAATAACTCATAAGTGAACAATGGATTGGTAATGATAAACCAGAAGACTGATTAAGAAGGTGTTGAAATCTCTACACAAGAACTGCCGGGTTTCAACCCCCATGACCAAAGTGTCATGGAAATATTCCATGAGGGAGGTCAGGAGAGTGCTGAGGTAACTGCAAAACTTCATGTCCACTTGAAGTCATACAAAGGGTAGGGCTGGTATTCAAGCTGTCAATCAGGTCACACAGCTTATGATGCCTCCTTTTGGGCATGACCTTCTCTTAGGTATCTCTGCCTCACCCTTTCTCTTTGCCTTTACTTTCCAGGTGGTGAACCATGATAACTGCCACAGTCACCACCATTGGATCCACAAGTTTTTTCCCCCACTGGCCTGAGATCTTCCTAAATTCTGCATCATTGCTTGTGACTGCATGAACCTTAAGGCTCTGAAAAGATATGCCCCTCCTAATGCTCTGGTGAAGAGGCATGCCCAGGAGCTGCTGACAGATGGGGGTGGGGGGTGGAGAGGAACTCTTTGGACTTGATTTTTGAACTCGACATCTAAATCCAAAAAGTTCAGTGTTTTTTTTCATTCTGTCAAAATGTGAATCCAGGTGGTCGCCTAGCAAACATTACAGCCTGCCAGACTTTCCTTAACGTTCAGTGTTAGAGAGGCATTTATTTCATGATTTCAAAGGTTATTTTTTTTCAGCTTCTGGCAAAATTTTCGAGATCTCAAACTAGTGGTTATTTTCAGAAGCTGGGTCTACTTGCTGAGTGGCAAAAATGCAAGAATAAATAGATGAGCTGAGTCTGACCACTGACACCTGTGTACTTGGTTCACAGGAGCTGAAGGAGATATGAGAGTAGGTTGACTGGTCTGAAGTTCATGACATAACACAAGGGGACTAGAGTTGTTGAGAATTTGAGATGGGGCCTTGGTCTAAGTCAAGGTGATCTTTAGAATTCTTGGTGAAGCTAAGTGAGGCAGCCCACATTGAGTTGACCAGAATTCATTTAGATGTATAGAAGATATTTGAGCTTGTGCATATTACTGGTACATATTACTACAGACTTTATGGATATCCGGTTCTGATCTGACTTTGTTTATGAATACGAATTTCACAAAGTTCCAACTGGAATAAAATCTCTTCATGTTAAATATGAGTACTGGGCTTATGTAAGTGTCCAGTATAGGAATTAGATACCCAACCCCAAATTTTCTGGATAAAGACATGATACCTTTGCTTTATAAACTTTCATAGATGTAAGAATATACTCATAGGATTATAGTATTAAGGTGTAGGTGCTACTTAACTACAACTGCTACAAATGGGACATTTTTTATTTTGTTCAATTTATGAAATGTTACGTTTCAATGAGGATGGCACATATTGAATTATATGCATTCTAATTTTATCCTGCTAGGAACAGATATGATTTCATTATTACTTGCTTAAAAATTGTATATGGCCAAAGAGTTATGTGAAAGTGTCGAATTGAGAAGAGGTGTTCTGTGGTAATTACATAATCTGGTGCCAATTTGAGAGGATTATGAGTGAAAGGGTGAAGTCTGAAGTGTTAATCAAGATATAACTGATGAGATCTCTGTGTGGGTCTGGCCTTCTCCTGAGAATTCTGGGAACTCTTGTATTTCCTCCTTGGAGGCAGGAGACCATTCTCGCTCTGTGCCATACTCCCTGAAAGACAATCTATGTACAAGACACATGACACCACACCCTGGGAGCTGGAAAAGTCACATGAACCTACCCTGATGTAACCAGAAGTCACATCGAAGCCCCTGCCAGCACTGAGATGCTTACAATTCCACTGGAGTCACAAGTTTTCCAACCTACTGGCCTCCTACATTCAGTATCATTGCACATATTTCATGAGTCTGTAGAGGACTTTATAGATTGTTAAAAGAAATAATGTTGGATTTATGGACTTGATCTGGACTAGGCTGGGATATTTTTTCAATATTCAATTACTCTTGTACATAAACCTCTTTCTTCTATACATATGAGTATCTATGAATTTGTTTCTCTAGTCTACCCAGACAAACACAGGCTTACAAGATTGATTGGATTATATTCTTTCTCCACCCACCTTTCTTACCACCCCCAAAGACTGCAAATTATCATTTATGTTCAGTCTGGAGGAAAAGTGTGATTGAAACCTTTCAGTGAGTGAAAAGCATGCAAGTCAACACCTGTAGGGTGCTGACTGCCAACTGGGTACAGCATTTACTTAGTAGGTGGCAGGGGTTTTACCTGATGGAGAATTCATTTGCAGCTTTCAAGTCTGTCCTTGTCACCACATCACATTGCACCCAGGGTATCGCCTCTCTGCACACATTGCTACTTTAGAACAAGGTACTTCTTGTCTCCCACAGGAAGATAGATTTATTCATTTCAGCGGTATCATAATATTGAACAGCTGGCCACTGCTTCTCACTGTCTCACTTCTCACACACTTCTGCTTTGTCAGCCATAAGTCCCATGGCTAAACACTGTGAAAACTAGAGAAAATGTGTTATAAAAGCAACTCTACTGATGAACAAAATGCATAGACCATCAATGTAAGTGAAACACCCAACAATTGATTTTTTCCGGGTTTATTTTGCAAAATAAATCCTTTAAAAATTTAAAATCTGTAAAAATCTCACATTTGAGCTATCGAACTCATATTTTTATAATTTTGATAGCTGTAGAACTTCTTTAGAGTTATGTTTAAAAATGCAAATAATGAAAGTTCTGCAAACTGTTAAAACTCAATGCAATTTAGCAATTATTGGCACTTAAGACAGGTCTCTTGATTCCTGAATGAATTGCAAATTCCTAGGTGAGAAACATTGGATAATGTTTTCCTGTTAACTAAAAGATTATTGGTTAAACTCACCATCCCCTCTATGGGAGAAAGGTATGGTAGCTTGTCCCTAGACTTAGAAGCAATTTAGAAAAATATGTGGGACTATTCTGTTAGGTTTAACAGGTCTTAAAGGGTTCCTAGAAGTCATCTGAAAGCAAGGCTTTTCATTTTTAAGGCTAGATTAGGTTTATAATTTAAAAACAAAACAAAGCTCACAATCCTGGAGCTAATTCTATCCCATAGTGCTCCTATAAGACAAGTAAGAATTGGCCCTGTGGGTTTCAAAAACTGTATCACTTTACAGGAGTGGAAAGCCTTAACATTATCCCACAGAGCAGCTGGTGGTTTGCGACTACTGACCTTGTGGTATGCTTAGGCAGTACAGAAGGTTAATGCACTCAGCCACGGTCCAAAAGGTTAGAGAATATAGTCCACCTAGATGTGCTTCTGGAGAAAGACCTGACGAAAAACAAGCCACTAAAAACTAAATGGAGCCCCATTTCCTTCTGACAGACATTGTGTTCCATGAGTTGGAATCAACTCAAGAGCAACTTATTAGATCAGATCTGAAAATGCTGTTCAGCTGAACTGGCTCTTTGATCAAGGCACACAGCACACTCAAAGGCAATCTACGTTCTAGGTCGATATTCCACGTAGGTCACTCTGCAACTGTCCTTTATAAAATATTTGGACTTTTACTGTTTTGGAAATAAAATAGCAATAAAATATTGATGTAAAATGGTTGTGATGACAATAGTAACAATACTAATATAGCACTTATAAGAATATATAGCAGGACCAAGTGTACCAGGTGGTTTTGTAGCTCGAATGTTGCTTGTATTTAGTTTTCTAGTCCCAAACTCTTTAACTGTATGTCTTCAGCAACAATAGCAAAGAGAGTCATATTTTCTTCTCTTTTGGAATAAGTGTTTAGAAAATGATCTCCAAGAATCAAACTCATATCCAGTGAGTCGATTCAAATGCTTAGCAGCCTTACAGGAGATGGTAGTAACCCAGGGGTATTTCTGAAACAAAGGCTGCTGATCTACATTAGAAAACCAAACACATAACCACTGTGCCACCAGGCCTCAAGAAATTACCTAGGACATATAAAATCTTCATAAGTGCCATCTATAAGTATTAATTTTAAAATGTTTCACAAGCATGTGTAATGTCAAATTGCTCTGGTAAAGTATGATATACGACTACAGTGGTAAGTGGCAAGCTAATCATTTTATTGCAGTGTTATTGCTACCATTTAAAATATCTTTTTTATTACTGTAACTACTCTGTGATTCCCATGTGATAATGGTTGAACAAAGTCCTTAGGAACTAAGCTATTGAATGACTAAGCAAGCATTTGAAAGAGAAGTATCCATTGCCTCATCCATTCCATCTCATTTATTAATTTCTTATTTCTGCTGTAACAAATGAAAACAAAGTAGGCAACTGAAGAAAGGCAGCTACAGGCCTACAGGCACAAGTCTGAGAGTGCTAAAAGCAAGTCTTCTCTGGGCTGTATTACTTTTTTTGATTCCCAGGAAAACCCTTCTGTGGCTCATTGCTCATCCAGGTTTTAGGAGAATTTGCTTCTTCGTATTTGTTGAATTGTTGGACTAAAGTCTGTGTGACATTTTCTGCACTGTCAGTTGAGGGCCTTCCCCACTTTTGGTCCCTTCCACCCCCATCCTTTAGCAGCACAGGAGGTCATGGACCTCTCACCCATCAAAACTCTTCAGTCTCTTTTCCTTACCTATGAGTAGCTTTTCTGCAGTATAAGCAGTGTAAGACTCGTCCAGTTAGTCCAAAAGCATCACCCTATTTCAAAGACTGTAGTCTTCATTCCATCTTTAAAGTCTCTTTTGTCAAGTATCATAGTATATTTGCATGCTCCAGATTAAGGCATGACTGCTTTTTACCCTGGCACCTAGAATTTGTGATGAAGAGGTGAGGGCAGAGCACTAAAGCTGGAAGCAACATAAAGAAGGAACATGACTATTATAAGAAAGTGAATATAATAAATGAAAATCCCTAAAACGATATCTAGTTAAAGACTAGAAGTGGGAAACAGTGGGATAAGCATAAAAAACATGGGGAAACAAATTAGGTGAGGACTGAAAGATTGATACTGAAAAAAATAAGTTTTGAATTTACTAATCTATTTAATAGTGAAAGCTGGAAAACAGAAATATAGGTAAGTACTTAACTAATCTTCAAACCTAACTCAATAACTCGCTTAAATGACGAACAAGAAATTATAATGCAAAGACAAATTAATTTGGCCAAGTGATATTTGTGTATTTAAAAATCAATAAATCAAAATCAGCAAACCAAATGAACAGATGAAAGGGCAAATCATTAGAAAAAATACATATCATGTGGTTAAGTCTGCAAAGTTATAAATATCTCTTACAGAACAAGAAGATGAAAACCCAACAGACACTTGAGAAGACAACGATCCTAATGGACTTGTCAGGGGAGAAGCATTACCCTTGCTGCCATTGAGCGCATTGTGACTTACGGCGCGCCTGTGAGACATGGCAGAGCGGCCTCTGTGGTCTTCCCAGACTGTCACTTCTTACAAGAGTTGAAAGTCTCATCTTTTTCCAGGGGAGTGGCTAAGGGGTTGGAATTACTGGCCTCCTGGGGAGCAGCCCAACCCATGACCCCTTAGCTCGGCGGTTCTCAACTTCCGAAAGCTGCAACCCTCTAAGACAGCACCTCAAGTCGTGGTGAATCCCAACCGTAAAATCATTTGTGTTGCTACTTCATAGCTGTCTTTTTGCTACTGGTGTGAATCATAATGTAAAGCTCTGATATGCAGGATGCATTTTCATTGTTACAAATTTAACATATCAAAGCATAGCGATTAATCACAAAACAGCATGTAATTATACATAGTGAAATTCTTATTTCTAATGACAAATAAGTGAAATTTTGTCTTGAAGCATGATGTAGTATAGATACTAGTCTTCACCAGGTACTCATGTGCGGGCATATCTGCATGTGGGCCGAACCGCTTGGAGGCAGAGAGAAGAGCGGTGTCTCAGTTCCTAAAAGCATAGGAAATATATGTGGGTTCTGATGGTCTTAGGCCACCCCTGTGAAAAGGTCGTTCGACCACCAGAGGGGTCATGACCCACAGGTTGAGAAGCTGCACTAGATCATCAAGGCTCCTGGATAATCCTTACTTGTCTACAATAATTCTTTCTACAGAATAAAATTAATTCATTACATGTGTATGTACAATATGGTGGAGACTTGTTGGTGAAGCAGATTAAGCAGTAGGCTGCTAACCACACAGTACATGTTCATACAAACCAACATATACAGACCGGTTTTCAACTATTAACTGTCAGCAACAATAAAAAGTTGCTGAAACAGTAACATCTTAATTTCAATACAATTTTAAAATAGTTTTCCAAGGAAATGAGCACAAATGTGTACTATAATGTATAAATGACAGTACTAGCATATTAACATTTGTTTGTAATATCAATAGAATTGTTTTCCTTGCCCTGATGTTTGAGGATAGAATCCGTGGGTGGATACCCACCTGCACCGAAGATAAGACGCAGAGAGGACCAGAGTCTACTCTTTCTGCCTCAGGACATAATGGGCACCAGGAATGCATGCCAACCCCCACCAAGAAAAGGAGGACCAATAGAAAATTTAAAAGTACCTGAAATAAATGACATCCTGTACTTATAATGAATGTGTTATATAATTATTTGTTAATGCATATTGGCCAAATGTTTTGTTTTGTTTGCGGCATCACTGCCCTTGTCATGTTGGCCAAATGTATGAACATATTTCAGTTTTGAATGCAAATATTCAAATGTTGCATAGACAATTGGTGAAAATTTAGCTACTGAGATTTTCCTAGGAATAGAGACTTAAAAGTAATTTTTAAAAGCTATCCTATTCGGGCCATCAAGAACATAATAGAAATCTGCTTTAAAACTTCTTGAAATAACTCAATGTCCAAATCTGGAACAATTTGGAAAAGAATAGACTAGAATTAAATACTAAACCATAAATGTGAAGCAAGCATAAATATGCCTTTGGTTTCACATGAAATGTGGGTAAATATAAAATTTAGCAAGATCATATCATGGATTGAGTTAGGTTTAGTCATTAATTTTTATTTAATGAATTAGATTTAACCATGATTTTTCACTTAATGAACATGACTTATGGTACTACATAAGCTTTAAAGTCTTCATAATTAATAGAAATAACTTGGTAAAGACACATGATGATTCATGTAAAGACAATTCAATATTGGAAATGAGACATGATTACATCCAACAGAAATTTATAAAACTAAATTGATAGTAGTGTTTAACTATAAGAAGAGAATGTAAATTTCACCCAGGGTGCATACTGAGTAATGAATGATCAACTGAGGAATAATTGCAGCCATAAAACATAATCATTCACAGACTTAACTTCCCAGGGGATCTTGGAACAATACTGAATATTATGAAATTGATCAAAAATAGGGAAATGGTCATTTCTGATTTGATTCTGAAAAGGTTTAATATTTGACAATAAAGGAAGAAACAGGCTCACAAATAAGTTAACAAACAAAGAACAGAGTGACTGCTATGCCAATTCTGATTTATAGTGACTCCTGGGTGAAACAGTGGAGCTGTACTCCACGATATTTTTATAACTAATGTTAAAGCAACAAATTGTTAGCAGTAGTAGATCTCCAGACCTTTCTTATATTGCACCTATTTGTGGACTTCACTCTCCAATTGGTTGGTTAACAGTTGCATATATGAACCATGTGCACCACTTAGGGCTATCATTTAACAGGGCAGAAAGATTTTGGACAAAATCCACTCCATTGAATCTATTTCAACTAACAGCACCCATCTGTAGGAATTCTGAAGCTGCTAACAATTTCTGTCCACAGGGAGTCTAATCCTTGGAGAGCCAGCCTTGCAGTTAGCAGCCCAAAGGTTACCTAGCAACACCAAAGGTCTGTGAAATAACTGGGATCATTTCTTTTTTCCTTTATATAGTTCCATGGGAAAAAATGGGATTCCAATCTTCTACTATATAGACAAAAAGATATTATCAAGAGTAAAATCAGAGGTGGTTTGATCATTACTATTCTTTTTCAGTAAACATTTCAGATCTCCACTATTTCTCTTCTAAAATTTGTTTATTTAGCAAAAATTTCCAAATCTCTGGAAAAAATTGTTGCCAGTCGTGTGTCACTTGGGTATGGTTTAAAAGCTGTGGCATTGTATGCTGTATGTGAATTCTTGTGCTGTTTACCAAACTTACATCTCTCTAGTCTGGGAGCAAGTTTACTGAGATCTAGTGGAAATAGTACATTGCTGAGAAGAGGAAATGACCAAAAAGTCTCTGAATTTTTAAAATTAGTACTTTTAAGTCTTCTTTGTGATTCTTTTCAGATGTTTCTGGAAGCCTCCAATAACTAAGCCAAACTCACTTCTGTGAGTCTACTTGTATTCTGACACAGAATGGTCCTAAAGAAAAGTGTTGAATCATCATTTTGGATTTCTGAGACTGGGCATCTTCCTGAGAGTAGCAGGTCTCATCTACCTCACATAGAAGACTACAGAGTCGTTTTGAACTACCCACTTCATGGTTAGCAGCTAAACATGTAACTCCTTATGTTTCTGGGGATCCTTTGGGGGGGCCTAGTGAACAGAAAAGACAGGCTACTAACCAAGTCCAAGAAGGTGACCGTTTAATGAGTATGCTGCTAACTGCAAGGCTGGAGGTTTAAGACCACCTGAGAGGTCCTCTGCAAGGAAGACCTTGTGACCTGATCCCCAAAATAAGTATTTGGATTTTCATTGCCAGAGTTGACTCAGCAACCACTGCTGTGGTGATTATAAAAACCCAATAAGACCAGCAATCTGAGAAAAGAATTTGAAAGCCTGGGGTTTGACAACTACTTTAATTGCTCAGCATGAAATGATATGGGCTTCCAGACCCTTTGTCAGGACAGAAAAATGATATCACTGCATGGCAAGAGTGTGTGAACAATTCCCTGTCCCAATGAGAGCATCAAGCAGTTCAAATCAATAATTGGGAACAAATGGCACAGAACAGATACAATGCCTGAAAAGTATAATGAAAATCTAGTTCATAGGATTACACATGTCCAGAAAAATCTCCAGACATTATGGAAATATATTCAAGATTTCTATTGGCCAGGAAAGAATATGCAAATAACATCTGGGTCTAAACTGAGAGGAATGCAGTCAACTTGGGTATCCCTGGTTAGTAAGAATAAGGAGAATGAGCAAACCATTGTACAACTAGTAAAAGTTATCAAATGAAGCAGCAACATGGAAATGCAAACAAAGAAAATATTTGAGAAAGCATCTGAAGAGAGAAATTAATTGTTTTATAAGAAGAAGGCTGAGTTGTGTTTCCACAAAGTACCCAGCATCTGAACAGTTTCTGACCTTGAAGAACTAACATCAATTGTGGAAACTGTCAATGATTAAATATTTAGGAACTATTGAATATGTAAACCATTGAATTATTTCCATTTGTACATTTTTACAAAATAAATAAAAATAACTTGGGGTTATTTTATAGCCTTAAAAAAACTAGGCTTACAAGATAATATGATTTTAGAGTAGTATTTTGACAATTTGGGGTCACTTGAATCTATTTTTTTATATCCCAGAGATCTTTATGAAAAGATTCCAACATGAACAAGAATTTGAGGGGATTGAAATGGATGTGTTGAAACAAAATGTGTGCAAATTGTCAATCATAAATGTGATATCTGCTTTATAGATCTACAACTAAATTGTAAATACATGACTGTACCCTTTTGATTATTTAGGTCTTCTGAGAAAACATTACTGGACCTCTTTGTTATAAGGCTCCCAAGGATTTCAGTGAAAGTCTTACAGGAAAGCAGAACCTGGACCTAAGGTCACTATAAAAATATACTATCCCTAAACCACAGGGTTAAAATTAAGAATTTTATAATTCAATTTTCAATCAATTTGAAAAATCATTCAATTTTGAAACTGCTTTCAAACCAGAGATGAGAAGATGGGAAGGAAGGCTGCTTTAATGACTATGAATGGTATGAAAGCCTATTTACTCATTAGCTCCAACAGTTAGATTGTCAGCAGACTTGCCTGTTGGCTTGTTACAGTGAAGTCATTCATAGTCTATGCTGCAAAGTCTTTATAGCCTGTAGATTTGTCAGGTCTCCTGCATATTTCTGAGTGTTAGGAAATGCTGGGAGACAGCACTAATAATAAAACATGTCCTCATGAGTTCACAGTAATAACTAAAGAATCGATAGAAGTTGCTGATTTGGTGAGATTAATAAGACTACAGAGATATACAATAAGCAAATCAAGGCTACTTCATCAAGCAAACGTTTTTTGTTTTGTTTTGTTTTTTTGCTATACAATAGCAAAGATAATTGGAGGCTGCACTGGATGGGAGCCTAACAGTCTAATAAGTGTTTGGCTGTGATGAACTTGCCAATCAGAAACTAAGGCATGATAAATTCGGCAGCAGATGATGTCTGATTTGAGCAGTTGGTTTATTGTTTATTGATTTAAAAATTGACTTAAAAGGCCACATTATGGTTCAAAAAATAAATAAAACCCATGCTGAGGAAGCTGCCAATCAGTCACTGTGAATTTTAACATAAGCTTCTATCACATTTTAAATTCACTTTGTTGTTTTTCAGTAATAAAAATATTACTTTTATTTTATAACACAAACTGAATGTAAATTAAAGCAATGAAATGTCTTCAGTTTCCCATGCATAGACTAGCCTGCCAACATTTTCTAAGTGGACTCTTACTAAGTCTGTGTCCTTGAGCTAGCCTTTGATGAACTTAGATACACACTCTATTGTCAAATATGAAACTTGCACAGACCTCATTGAGCCCTGTGGGGATTAACTGAGACGCATGCTGGCAACTAGCATCCACTAGCAAATGAAGAGTGTGGTAAGATTGGGATGTCTCTTAGCATTTATTTGCTTTAGTCTCCAGGATTGAAAAACTTCCTTTTGGACTGCAAGAGGAAGAAAGAGATTAGTGTGGAGTTATCGGAAGCAAAGTCAAGTTGAGAAAGAAAAAAGTCCTGATTGCCCTCCTATAATCTTAAGTCCAAAGTAGGAGATTCAAAGCAGAGATGAGAAATCATTTTCACAAAAAACCATCAGGAACTCAGAAGGCAGTCAGCCATCCTGTGGGGCTCAGAGGACACAGGTAGAATGGTAGAGAGTTCTTCCTATTGCTTCATGAAATGGAATGACAGCAGTAAGTCATTGTAGACCAAACAGGAAATGGGCAGTGCTGCCATGCCTGGCAAAGACAACCAATAGTAGTGGTCAGAGTGAGGTACCGTACTTTAAAGCAAATTGAGCAATAAATGTTCAAACAGATGCTCAAATATAAAGAATATGTTATACCTGTCTTAAATAAATTAAAAGTACCTCAGAGATTTCACAAAACAATGGTAGGTCTTGGAAGGGAAGTAGGGGGCGACTATAGGAAGTAACTGCAGGGGACATTGAAAGCTAGCTACAAATGTGTATTATACCTGCAGCTACCAGGGGCATTTAAATTACATACTCTCCAACTTTCTGGTTTGTGTTAGCTTGAGTCTCAACTAAAGGCAGGCTCCTGGAAGACAAATGATAAATAACATATAATAACATGATATTTATAAACTATTATAAAATATTTATATGCTGTACATAACCAAACACTGTGCTTAACACGGGTTATGTGTTAAATACATTCATATTGTCTTTCACAGTGCATAAGCCAGAGAAATGATCAATAAACAAATAAGTCAAAAGGATGTTTTAGAACAAATTGACAAACAAGACATAGATAAATCAAAAAGAACTGGTTGCAGCCAACTAAATGTTTTCAAAGTAATCAAAGGACACTGAAGGTGCTGGCAAAAATATTTAATCTTTCAGTGGAATTGGACACTGCACCAAATCGTTGGTACAGTGCCATTTTGTTTCTTTTAAACAAATTTGAAGTGTGATCTTGGGATTGGTTTATTGCCTTCATAATTAGAAATTGGTTAATTTTGTGGGAAATGTTATTTAAGAAATAAATCAGTGTAAGCTATCCTTAGAAAGGTAAAAATAATCAAAACTTGAAATTATGGTTAACTATGTAATATTTATGTTTCAAAAATTTGGAACTGTAGAAGGGCCAATTAGGAATTATTTATTTAAACATTTAGAAAATCTTGGAAAAATTCCAAATCAACACATTCATTAGATTAGAGAAAATGTCTACTCATGAAAAGAAAACTAATTTTAATAGAGGAAGCAAGGTAACATAAAACTGTCTTCCTATCTGTATAAATAGCTACATTGATGTATGTGAGAAATGATGACAGGGAAGTTATTTTAATACTTTCATTATTTATATCAAAGAAGAGGAAAATAATTTTAAAGGGTGAATATTCACTAAATAAGAAAGAGGCATGAACATCCATGGAATAGCAGACAACCTGTGAATAGATACAGAAATACGCCTTTGTTGTATCCAGGAAGAGCTTCTACTGAGAGGAAAGAATAGTGTAAAGGCTGAGTCAGACAATGTAAGCCTTTACTTCATAGTATGACTCAATCCTTCAGGCAGCTGAGAGCTAGTTTCAAGAATGGAATTAAAGTGACCCTATTGGATATACTTGTTTTTAAACTAACTTTGGAAAATACATAGGAAATATCTTTATTGAGAAGTAGGCAAAGAATAACAGCATGACAACAAAATAAAATAGATGAAAAAGGATCTTAAAAATTAACCTAAGGATTTTAAAGGTTGAGAGATTGAGAAACTAGAACAATGTATTAGAATCAGAAGAGATTTGATAGAATAAGATATAATTATTTGGTATATGTCACATATAACCAAAGAAGAAAATGATAATTGACAGTGGAAATACAGGTTAATAAAAATAAAGGATATAAGGAGTGTTGGAATATATATATATATATATATATATATATATATATATATATATATATATTTACCTGGCATCCTTAGGCCCTTGTGAATGTCCATCTTTAATGAATTTTGAACACTTGTTATAAGCATCAATATTGAGAAAATCTTTCCCAATATATCATTCCTCCACTTTTATGGCAGAATATTATTATCTCTATCTGGATGACTTAACTAAAAATTTTGCTGTCCTCCTTGGTTCTAGTATGCTTATCTTTAAAATTATTGCCATTCTATAGTTCAGCACTTATACAAATGTGATTTTAAGACAGTAGTTCCCCATGTTGAGGGAACAATTTTTTTCTGGAAAATTTATGTAGATTGTCACAGACGTCTGAAGGTACTATAGGCCTGCTAACTGGGGAATCTAGTTAGTTTTGTCTAATTTACTACTTCTCAAATGTACTTATCAATAGAATACAATGTATTTTTGCAAGTAATGTTTTTCTACTAAAGAAACTAACCATGTACCACTCTGTGCTGATCATAGCTATAAAAGTGCCACTTTATCCCTATCATTCTTGGGTTAAGTGAAACTTTCACTGATTTCATTACTTCTAATTCCTACAAGACCAAATGCATAATGTTTTCATTAAAGCCTCAAAATCTAACACAACTATAACATTTAAATCTAATATTAAAAATGTTGGAAGTAAAAGCAGCATTAGTCCAGCAATCCCTCTACCAGGTGTATATCTTTGTTAGTCAGGGTAGACTAGAGAAACAAGGTTGTAGACATGCACATGCATATAAAGGAGAGGTTTATATACAAGAAGAATAGAACATTGAGAAAGCATCCCATCCCAGTCCAGTCAAAATCCATAAGTCAGGTATTAGCCCATATATTCAATATCAATCCATAAGTCCTCTTCAGGCTCATGAAGCACATGCAATGATGCAGGAAAGTCACAGGCTAGTGGATGCAGAGGCTTGTGTATCCAGTAGTGGTAGAAGCATCTCAGTTCTGGTAGGCGTCTCCCCCTGACTTCTCCAGTTTCCAGAGCTCAGGGTCAGCATGCTGCCATGTGTCTTGTCAAATGCAAAGTCTGCCAGGGACTGAGTCTTGTGTCTTGTCAATAGAACATCTCCGGGGTGGGGGAGTTTGGGGGGGGTGCGGAATATCACGAAATTTTCCAGAATTCTCAGGAAAAAGACATACCCACACAGAAATGTCTTTGCTATCTCCAGATTGACAGGCTAAACTCCACCCCTGCGTTCCCAATCCTGAAACTGACACAATTCCATGACTGTCACAATATTCAAGGCATCCTGTTGGTGTCGTACTTACACAATGGGCTGTAAGCCCCATGATAGGCAGCATGAAGTCACCAGGAATCTGCAAAATAAAGACTGGCTCCTCCACTTTTTGGAAGAATGAAAGTCTCAGAAACCACAGGGGTAGATATCAGTCAGCATTCAATCTATGGCTTTCAGTGTGTTTGGGTGGGTTATATGTATATCCTAAATAAATAAGAGCTGTGATATGTTCACTGCAACATTATTCACACTAGCAAAGAGATGGAAACAGTCTAAGTATCAACATATTACTAGATAGGCAAATTATAGTACCAAACACACAGTGGAATACTACTCAGTGTTCAAAAACAAAGAGGAATCTATGAAATACCTCATTATTATTTATGAAACATGGGTGAGCCATAAGTATATTCTGCTGTGTTAAATAAGTTAATCACAAAGGAACAAATACTGTATGAGTCACTATTATAAATAATCAAGGAAAAGCTTACATACCCAAAGAAAAATTAATGGTTACTATTGATGAGACAGAAGTTAAGGGAAACATCACTAACTAGAATATATATATATATATATATATATATATATATATATTCATTTGCATGAAGAAAATGGCAATATAAAATAATTGAGAGTTAACTAGCACTAAACCATTAGGTAATGTAAGACATGAGGAACTGCACAAGAATTACAGACAACAAAGGCAAATATTATTGGAAACCTGATCCATCAGTATCAGCAATAGCAGACAATAATCTAGGAGTTGACACATGTGAAGGGAAATCAGCAATTAAAACAAGTATAGGTTAGTATACAGTACTAACCCAAGCAAGGCCTTATGTAGATTCGAGAGTGGATATGGCCATATATATTTATATGTGCTATAAATATATCCATGCATGTAGTAGAAAAAGGCAGGAGATTAAGTTTCTCAGACTATCCACAAAGGTTGAGGTAATGAATTATTTGGAAATATTAAGACCACAGTTTTGGGGAACAGCTAAATCAATTGACATATCACAGGTAAAAAAATAATATTCTACATTGTATTGGAATTGTACAAACTAGTAAACTTTTATCAGAGCTAAAACGAATGTCCTCTTACTGTCTGAAGTAAGGAAACATGAAGAAAACAAAATCCACTTTGAAGCAAGTAGTCCAAGTGCTGAAGGACCCATGAACCTCAGCCTCTGTGAGTTTAAGAGGAGAAGAACGAGATAATGCTAAGGTATCACTGATGACTGTTCTAAAGGAGATCATAATGCAAGTTCCTAGGTAGATGTGGAGAAAATGTGGAACACAGCTGCAAAATCTCAAAATATCAGACTCATTGGTCTATCAGAAACTAGGAGAACCCTGAGCACTGTGGCCAGTTGTCACCCTTGAAACCTAAAACTAAATTCATCCCCATAGCCCAATTTTCAGCAAAACCAGTCTATCAGGTGAACATCCCTACTAGGGAGAAATTTCACCCTCCTGAGAACAGTCAAACACAGGAGAACTAAACCACAGCACTTGCCCAGAAATGAGGTTCAGAAGGCGGAAAGGGATAGGAAAATGAAGAAAAATGGTAAACACATGGGTGGCATGGGAAGACTGCAGTCACATTATACAGATTGCAGTTAATGTCACAAAATAGAGCACATATGCACTGTGGCAAGAAAAACAATTTACACTCTAAAATGTCACTTCAACCACAATAAATATCTAGTTATAAATAAATAAATCTAATCATAATATTTGTGAACTTTATCTTGTCCCCTTGGGAACATGGCATTTTAGACGATACATTGATAACACAGCTTATGGATACCCAAGGAATTCTCACACAATTATTTTAAGTGAGTGATTTTGATATGACAATTTAGAAGTGACCCACCAAAAAGAGACTAGGAAATTTTCAACCATTTCAATTATACAAAACCCTTTATTTTATTTAAGCCTTCAACCTTGCTCTACCTATAAACTTCACAATTGCATTTTCAACCCTTATTCCAAAGAAAAAGACCGGACAAAGACCAAGATCAGGAATAGAATGAGGCAATAAATTAATTTGAAGAGTAAGATAAGTGTTTGCACCATCTGGTAGACAAATTATCAGTTGCCATATTATCATACTTATCTCAGGCAAAACTGCTAATCACTATGTTGTTTTGTTGATTTTATCTAAATTAACACATACTTTGAATTGTTTAGCTTCCCATTTTTTATTTCTCACTTTAAAATGTATCTTTATCAAATTGGTAAATGCCAATACTCTGACTAGTATTGGTGATATATATATATATATATATATATATATATATATATGATTTCTATTTCCACAAAAATATTCCAGTCTCTGAAACCCACAGGGGAAATTCTATCCTGTCCTAAGGGTAACTATGAGTTGACATGACTTGATCATGGGGAGGCTACTATATATCCATACTTATGCACACATGTATATATGCATATGAAAATACAGGTCTGCTTTGGCATGCATCCTGATTAAAACTCTGCCATTTTATTGAAAATATCTGTACTAAAATAAAGTGAAAGGAGACAGAATTGGTTATAAAAGGGTTACTTATTTCAGCATCAAATTGCAGAAAGTAGCCCCTACCAAATTTCTATGATGACCTTTAATAATCAATGACTTAAATACATTTTATTTTGTTTTGTAAAGGATTTTTATGTAATGAAAGCACATTAGGTGTCAGAGCTCTGAAGTTGCATTATTCTGCAGTCTCATTCTATCTAAAAACTCCACAACTTTATTTTCAACCCTGATCCAAAAGGTAAAGATTTGAATAAGAGCAAAATCAGGAATGGGGTGAGGCACTAAATTAATTGAAGATCAAAATAAGGTGTTTGCACTATCTGGCAGACAAGATATGTACATCATCTACTACCTTTACAAAAGTGGAGCACTGCGCTACTGGTTGAAAATAGAATGGAAAGATCCTAATGAGTTTCAGCATGACTGACACAAACAAACGTCTACATGTAAACTAAATGATCTTTGCTCTTAACTTCTATTTAAAGAAATTGACTTTTTCATATTTACAAGTAAAAGAATCCTTGTTTAAATTGCCTCTCCCCAAATCATAAAATTATCTACTGAATACTGTGAAAATGTAGCAAAAGTGAAGAATCCTAAATTTGACACTAAATTTGCCAAACTTCCTAATCAAAATTATTCACCAATTTAACTTCTCAAAGCACTCCTTTTTGCAGGACAGCTGCTGCCCTTTAAATCTCTGTATTTTCTCCCCCTGAAAGTCAATACCCTTTCTTCCACACTTTGTCTTCCTGATGATTTTTCCCTATGACTCAAGGTATGACCTTTCTTATGTAAATAAATTCATTTCCCCCACCTGCATTATTCTTTACTCTAATTACCTGATCAAGGTAGCACCAGAAGCTAAACAGAGAATGTATACGTTCTTCTTCTCTGAATATTGAGGTGACATCTCTGCCACTGTCATATATTTTTCTAGACCCTTGTTCATGCACAAGTATAAAAACTACAGTATCCAAAAGGTCACATACCAATGTCCTTCTTTACATCCTGCCATCCTTAATGCACTTTGCACCATAGCCAACTACTCTCAAATATTTAATCTGCTACATTTGAGCTTAAACTCAATCAATAAGTGTCCTGCCAATGTGTTTCCACTCTATGTTACTATATTCTCATTCCTGAATTCAGCAGATAGATACAGAGGGCTTGAGATGACCAGAAACTGGGGAAGGAGAAACATGATTTACAAAAAGGACATTGATCTGTCTTTCAAGAGTCTGCCTTCCTTTGAGATACACAGGGAGATTAAAACCCACCAAACAAAATCCATTGCTTGAGCATCCATTCTGATTCATAATTCACCAGTAGGTCAGAGGAGAACTTTCCTATAGCGATTCCTAAACTGTAACTTTTATTGAAGCAGATTTTCAGATTTGACTCTGGTGGGGCCTCTGATGGGTTCAAACTGCAGAAATTTTCATTAGCAGGCAAGTACTTACCCACTGAGTACCAGGGTTCTTTGTTAGGGGAATAGAAAAAGATAAACAAACATATTGAACTAAACAAAATAATGTCAAATAGTAAAAACATGAAGTAGAAAGTAACAATGTTTATATAGTGTAACTATGTAGCTGTGAACTGAAGTTGAGGAATAAGATTTGATTGAATTAGAAGGCTAACAAGAGGTCATGAAAAACTTTGAAAAGAAGGATCAGGAGTGTGGATGCTATTCCAAGCAAGAGGAATAGTTACTGGGGAGTTTTAAACAGGAAAGTTACATGACATTATATATATACACACATACACATACATATACACACACATATATATATGTTTTATGCATCATCATAAATACTTCTCTAGATATAAAAATAGCATCCATTCTTCCAAGTTTAACTCACATAGTCCATCTTCAATTTTATTTGAATTAAATGAATTTCTCCCCTTAAAGAAAAAGAGATGATATGACAACAATATTGTTAATAAAATTTGTATAAAAATAAATACTATAGCCATTTTTATATAGGCTAAAACCAAAAAGCATTTCCTTCAAATAAAGATCAAGTAGAATATAAAGTTTATCTGACCTTTATATTTTCTCATGCAATTATTGCTTTATGTCTACATAACTTTTATCACAAATTTGTCAGTCTGAAATTGGAACTGTAGTAGAAAATGTTGAGCTTCAAATTATGACATCTTTGGCAAAAGACTGACCCTGATATTTACCCTCTTTGATTGTGACTCTGTCATCTATAATGAAGAACTCTATATGCCTTTGACATGTGTGGAGATCATATAAATTAAATTATACAACAAATGTGAAAATATCCAAGGTTATTTGATGACAAATGATGGTCTGTAAAGAATCCAAAGCTTATTTATGCATCAATGCTTAATTAGGTACCCACCAGGAGTATCATGAAAATAAACTTAGAAGAAAACTAAATGGAAGAGATACATATGTATGTCCATAGCAAAAATCCTTTATCGAAGAGAGTACCAGAGTTTTCAAACAATATCAGATGTAAGGAAATTTTGCTGAGGATAATTAAAAAACAATCAAATAGTACATGGTTGGAAAACTAACAGAAATTCAAGAAATGTTCAGAAGAGGATGAGGCATAATAATTTGAACATTTCTGGTGTCAGATCGATCATGGCTGAGAACAGAGAGTACCAGAAAGATGTATTCCTATTCTTTATTGACTGTGCAAAGGCATTCAACTGTGTGTATCATAACAAGTTATGAATAACCCTGTGAAGAATAGAAATTCCAAAATACATAATGGTGCTGATTCAGAAAATGTACATAGACTAAGAGGCAGTCAGAACAAAACAAGAGAATACAACATAGTTTACAGATCAGAAAAGATATGCAAAAGTATTGAATAATTTCACCATAATTATTAAGAATGTATTCTAAGCAAAACAAACCAACTAGGGACATAGACAAAATAAATGTGTTGTAACGAAGCATGAAACAAGCCTTTATATGACCAGGTCATCTGCCTGCTATGACTAAATAGAATATTTTAAATATATGTAAACAGTTTTATTTGGTCATACTGCAATTCAATAGTTCAGACATATCAATAAATGCTGTACAATCACTAAAATAATGCATCCTAAGTAAATAATTCAAGTTATTGGACAATATGAGGAAGACTCTTTAACAATAAGTGACACAATATTGCTTGCTGAAATGGAATAGAATTCGAAGCACTTACTGATGAAGGCCAAGTGCTACATTCAGCAGTATGGATTATACTTCAAGATAAAGAAAGTAAATATTCACACAACTGGGCAATAAGCAAGAGCATGATAACCTGAGAAAATAGTATACTTGTCACTCGACTTAAATTAACATTTAACACCCCAAAACAGTAGTCAAGAAATGAAAAGACAACCTTTACTGCTTTCCTTTTTTCTCACATGCTTTACTTCAAAATGTGGAAGTAAATTTTTATCCTCTATGAGGTCAGGAGTTGTGCCCATTTTCCCCTACCCACTGTTATTTTTTCTCTTTCTATTCTTTGTAGGACTGAAATGTAAGCAGAATTTATCTTCAAACCTTACACCAAAAACTGTGCTAAATCTAGGCCTTACAAAGTGAGAGTACAGCTTCTCTACAAGATTGATAAATATGCATAGGGAGCATTGCTTTCCCTGTAATCTAAAAAATATGCCTATCCAAATAAACGCAAATAGAGTCATCTGTGCTCCGAAAGTCAAGCAGGCACTGTCTCCGAGCCTCCGCAACGCTCATGGAATCACTGTGCTCCATTTTAAATGGAAGTTCAACTTTGCTGGTGCATATGTTGTTTTGAAATGAGAGTTGTGCCCTTTCCTGTTTATTCCACAGGCAGCAGTTTTATTAGTTTGGCTGTAGCACTATATTTTTGCAAGGGACAATTATGACCACAAAGGGAATTGTGTGGTAAAATCTACAGAATCTGCCATTAGGCAAGAAGATGACCTTTTTGCACAGCTGGCTTGCCAAATTTGAGCAGATTCTTAACATTTGGGAGAGATTTATTACCACTAAAAGAAGCCTCATTGCAAGCCATAAGATTGAACATCCTTATTTCTTTGCAAAAAAAAAAAATCTATGCGCAAACAGTCAGTGACGACTTGTGATTCACAGTAGTTCAAATACTCTCTTCGCTAGTGCTTTCCTCCTGAGCATTGAACCTGTTTCTACTGCTCATACTCCATCCTCTCCCCTCCACACAGGGCTCTCTTCTCCCCTTGTCCCCCGAGAGGGCACCCACTAAATACTAGTCTAGATATACACTCAAAATTATTACATTTATAAGGGCAGGTTTTCCCAAGAGAAGGCTCATCCTCAGACATTAAAAAAGAAGAATAGCCCTGAAATGCATGTTCCAAGTCTGATCCCAGGGAGCTGGTGAAGCCATGCTATACATTACCTGGTTCATTCAGATAAAACTACTAAGAAAAACTCTTCAGTAATCAGCTCAGGTGATACAGAAGGGCCTGTATTATGCATCCTGTAGACTAAAACAGATCGTCTACTCTGTGACCAACAGAGACAAATAAAAAATATTAAAACTCACTGTCATTGAGTCAATTGCATTTGATAGAGGCCACATAGGGCAGGATAGAATGGCCCTTTGTGTTTCTGACACTGTAATTCTTTAAGGGGGTAGAAAAATGTATCTTTCTCCCATGGAGTGACTAGTGGGTTGGAATTGCTGACTTTGCATTTAGCAGTTTGATCCATAACCACTATGCCATCAGGATCCCTGAGGAAAGATTAAAGGGCAGGTAAAATTAAATTATCACCAAAATGCCAACCAAGAAAAAATCCCAAAGAAATCATTTTTCAATATTAAAATCATATTTAAGATCTAGTTATCCCAGGATAAAAAGACTACAATTCCTTATTGAAAGGATTAATCACTCCCATAAATAATTGGATATATTATTTTCATTTCTGCTTCATTGGTCTATATTCTATTATCTGGCCAGAACCATATTGCTTTTATTGCTTTGGTTTCTGTGGGCGGGTTTTGGTTTTTGTATATTGTTTTATCGTTTCCTACTCATATGTATTCTATGTACAGCAAAACGAAAGACTATCCTACTTTGCACTGTTCTTACGATTGTTGGAACCCATTGTGGTACCATTGTTGGAACCCATTGTGGTAACCCCTCTGTTAATTCATTGTGTTACATATCTACCACTTTTCACTGGCCTTCTTATTTTTGAAGCATGCTATACTTTGGTAAGGACTAATTCCTTACTTTGCTAAGGACTATTTCCTCTTGAAAACATGTTCAAACACATAAGAAAATCCCCCTTACCTTTCCTTCTAGATGCTGGATGTACTTTTTATGAGACAGATTTGTTTATGCTTTAGTGAGCATTTTTAGTATTGTTTAGTGGGTATAAAAACAGAAAGTGTAAATTCCTCTACTTCATCCTTATTTTTTTATCTATTAATAGCTTACTACATCTATTTGAGGCCCCTTGCAATCCTATACAAATTTTAGGATTGGTTTTTTCATTTCCAAAATGATAGATGATGGGAACTACATTTCATCTATGAACATAGAATACTTTAGGTAGTACTGACATCCTAAAATATTAAATACTTCCATCCATAAGCACAGATTTTGTGTCCGATCCAGCAATTTCAATTTTAAGTGTGCAGCCAAAAGAACTAAAAGCAGCAACATAGCACCACATTGTATTCCAATGCACATTCAAGCATCCTTCTTATCAAAAAGCATAAACAGACTTAATAGTACATGGTAAAAAGTGTTAAAACAGCAAAAATGTATCATGTGTGTTTTTTCCATAATTAAAAATCATAACAAAATTGAGACATGAAAATAATATGATCCAGAGTATTTGCCCCAAATACTTGAAAACAGAGACTGAAAAAAACATTTACAACAATCATCTCAGCATTGTTCCAAATAGGGAAAAGTACAAAAATATGTGTAATTTTTAAAGAGAGTGCTACTCAGCCTGTAGAAGAAATGAAGACATACGCTCAGTATCAATGGAGCTTGAAGAAATTATACTGAGTTCAATAAGCTAATCAAATAGGGAAAATATTGTATGACATTAAAAATATGTTAAAATGGAAAATGTATAGAGACCAAAGTTAATAATTAGTTATCAGAGGAAGGAGAGAGGGCATAATATTTGGGAGTGGCTTAATTGAACCAAAAAATCAGCTCATTAGTTTAGAGACTGTAGACATGTTGTACAGTAGTACAGCACAAAATATAAAGTTGTTTGCTAGATATATTTACAAAAAACAGCAATAAAGTACCTTCTGAGACTGCGTCTGTATAAACAAACACTTCACGGAGTTTGATTCCTGGGTTCAGAAGTTCAGGATCATGATTGTGTTAGAATTCTCTGGAGAAAAAAAACCAGGACACTAGTAACTCTCTTTATATATTTATATAGAGAGGAGGAAATATAAGATAAGAAATAAACAGTTAACTAATCTATAAAGCAGTACAAATGGCTCGGTACAACTCACTTTCATGAGACAGATAATAGATTGGCAGTCCTAGGAGTCTTGAGGGCTGCTGGGTAGTCCTCTGTAGAGCAATTCAGGCTATCCAGCCACAAGCAGTAAACAGCAAAGCAGGTCACCAACAGTCAGTCAGATGACAGAGTCCAACAGACCCAAACTCAAGACATGTATATTCCAGGAGCGTGGCGAAGCAGGGCTTGAAGGGACCTCGACTCATGGTAATGCAGTCCTCTGATTAGGTGTCCTATATGTAGTGCTGCTTGGAAATCGAGGCACAGGAAGAACAAGGCAGCCGGCTGGTTCAAAGATCCAAGAGTAAGAGACCAAGGGCTGAGCCATTTCTACCTCAGCCCTTCAATTGATCTCATGTGTTCACTGGCCTTGTCACCACAAACCTACCTATATTCTTTGGTCATGTTGGCACAATAAGTTTACCTATCACAATGATTGTATGAGACATCCCACTAAATTGACCCAATAATATGGCCAGCTTTTCTGCTATATCTCCCACTTAATTGCATTGTTCCTGTGATTATAAAAGATTGTAGGCTGTCATCTAATGAATAATAGTTATTGCCATTGATTACAAATAACAGTGGAAGAAAGAAAGTCAGGAATAGAAGGAGGATGTAGCATGTTTGACTACAAGCTCCTCTGTCCAAAGTCCAGAAGAACTGGATAGCATCTAGTTACCATTTCCACAATTAAAGACTCCAAAGGAGAATAATGATCAAAAGGAGAAATTATAAAATGTATCATCACATTCTCATGGACACAAATTCTTGGAGACCTTAATGGTAGATGAGGCCCTAAAATTATTACCTGAATCAATTTTTTTATTTTAAAAAACCAAAGTTCCCTGAATTAATATTAAAACAGAAGAATTGTTTAGCTTTAGAAATAAGATTGTCTACCTTGAGCATTGTGCTTTCCATGTATTTGATCTACTTGATAACTGTATGCAAAAAACTAGATAGATAGAAAACTTAGAGATGATGTATTTATGACGAAGATGAATCAACTCTGAAAAGGAGGTTGAGAAACACTGTGCAGCTTAAGAAATCTTTCTAAAAGATTACTAAAATATACATGTAAAAGCTATTTTAGATTAACTGTTAAAGACCAGATGAAGAAAGTAATCACAAAACAAAGCACTTCAGTAACCTCTGTGGAGAAATACAATTTTTTCTCAAAGGAACTGCCTAAAATGAAGACAGTAAGGCTCTCTAATGATGGTTAGAATTTTGCTAATGGTTTGTACTCTACTAATAACCTAGAGATAGGTGCAAACCACACAACTGTGCCACAGAATAGAAGAAAGGACTTGTGGTCTGCTTCCAAAAAGTTTATTACCACGAAAACCATGTGGGATATTTCTATATTGTAACACATGAAGCAAGCAAGCAAAGACTCAATGGTAATGCTGGCTTAAGGATTTTGTTTTGTAGTTGAAGGGTCTAAGACAGATTGGAGCTTATTAACACTTCCATTCATTGATTTATCCATGAAATTGAAAGATCAAACATCAGAATGTGTGTGCCAGAGATGTTGCTATCAGAAGGCTTTGGCTATGTGACAGAAAGGATTCACAAGATTATATATTGATGAAAAAACTGTGGTACTCCCCATCTGAAGTCATGACCTCATCACTGGCTACTGAAGCTCAGTGTATGTCAAACACAAATGAATATAAACTGGTCATCCTCCAATGAGAAGGAACATGCCACAGTGATTAATAGAAGGCCAGGAATTATCCAAATATTTCATCTATGAAAAGTAAGAAAAAACATTAACAGTCTCTAAAAGAATGGTAAACTAAGTACATATAGCCAATGGACTCAGCCATAATGAGAAATCTTCAAGGCCTGATGCATGTCACAAGATGGCTATACTTTGAAAACATCTTACTGAACAAAATATGTTGGCACTGTGTGCAATATTGTTTATATGAAAGAGGCAAATATATTAAAAATCAAAGATCATTTGTGATTATTCACAAGGGAAGTTTTATTAGTATTGATTCAATTATTATAAATTGAATATATACTAATAATCATATAATTATTTAGAAAAGATTGTCGCCTAAAATGCAGAAATTTTACTCTGAAGCAGCACTATCATTTTACTCACTCCAAATTGGTGAAGAAAGGGAAGTGAGATTGTCAGTAAAACAGCTTGCCTTCATGGCACCCTGTTTTAAATAAAAATATTTGGAGACTGCACTTCCTATTTTGGAATACACATGCTGGGGAGTCACATACCAATGTCATATTATTAACTCAGTTTTCTTTTTTCTAAAATTTGTTTGTTTTTTTATTTATTTATTTGTTTTTATTTAAATAATTTTATTGGGGTTTCTTACAGCTATTATAATATTACCAAGCATATTTGTATACATGTTACCATATTCATTTCCAAATATTTTCCACTTAAGCCCTTGGTATAAGTTCCTCTTAAAAAATAAAAAGGTCCTTTTTCCCCTCTCCCCCCCTTTTTTAAAATGAATCATTTCTTTGGGTAATCATATACCTCCCCTCATTATCCATACATACATTAATTGTATGCAGACCTCATTTGCACGCTTGTTGCCATCATCACTCTCAAAATATCCTCCCTTCACTTAGGCCTCCAGTTCCACCAACTCATTCTTCCCTTCCTCCCTTCCCCCATGAACTTTTAATAATTTACAAATTGCTATTTCATATCATACACTGTCTAATGTGCCCCTTCACTCATTTCCCTGTTGGCCATGCCCCAGGGAGGAGGTTATATGTAGAACCCTGAAATTGGTTCCCCCTTTCTACTCCACTATCCCTCTACCCTCTCAGTATCACCACTCCCATCACTCTTCCTGAGGGAATATGTATCCTAAATTCCCCATGCTTTCAACTCCAGTGTACATCCACTGTTCTCACTGGACTTGTCTGGTAGAATTGGGATCATGATTGTGAATGAGAGCAAGCATTTGAGAACTAGAGGAAAGATGCATATATCATTGTTACTATACTGTACTTTAACTGGCTCATCTCCTCCCTGCAACCCCTCTGCAAGAGGATATCCCTTCACCTATTGATGGACTTTGGGTCACCAATCTGTACTCCTCCTATTTATAATGATATAATTTTAGTTCTTTGATGCCTCACAGCAGCTCCCTTCAACATCTCATGGTCACACCAGTCAGTGTGTTTCTTCCATGTGGGCTTAGTTGCTTCTGAGCTGGTTGGCCGCTTGTTTACTCAAGCCTTTAAGACCCCAGATGCTATATCTTTTCATAGCCGGGCACCATCAGCTTGCTTCACCACATTTGCTTATTCACACATTTGTCATCACTGATCATATCAGGAAAGCGAGCATGCAATGTTATGGTTTTTAGTTCTTATACCCTGATAACTGATCCCTTTCACAACTCATGGCCTCCCTCATTTTACGGATTCCTCCTTGGTATTTAAGTCTGAGTTTAAGTATCACTTTCTCAAATATATATCACTAGTCTCACTAAAATAGATCACCCAACTATTTAGTGCCTATTACAAAAGGCTTTTCATTTCCTACATCATTTTAGCACTCTGACATGTTTCAACTGATTCCTTGTAGATTATTTTTCAAGCCAATCTCATCCTGAAATGAAAATGCAAAATCTTTGAAAACCATAACTTTTTTCTTTATAGTCTAAATTGTATTTATTGAATAAAAACAGATTTGAATATAATTTAATAGCTAAGGAACTGATGAATATAAAAATAATTATATTAAAAATGAATAAGGAAATAGAAAGGATACTTTTCATTTGGTGGCAGTAAAAATTGATACAGTTGTGAATAAAGGGTAATTTTTTGATAGTTAAAATTATATTACATAAAAATTAATAATAACTTAAATCAAAATATATAACTAAGATAATATCCATGTCAACCCTAGGATGAAAAATATATTTTGACATGTAATTATTACAGCTTTCACTCAGAATCTATAACAAATCTTTCAAATCAACCTAAAAATCTGGATAAGTGAACATGAGACTTGAAATAATTCACAAACACAAAAACTATCACAAGTCATGAATGAAGCCATTTACCAACATGAGCAATAATAATAATAATAACAACAAATAATGGACATTTCAGTGAAATAGTACTGTTCGTATACTAGAAAAGGTAACATTTTTCTGAATTTCTTGGGGTTCCTACATTCTTATCACAATCCATACATTCATCCAGTGTGTCATGCATTTTTACACATGTGCTGCCATCGTCATTTTCATAGCATTCTCTTCCCACTTGAGCTCCTAATATCAGCTCCCCACTTATTTCCACTTCCTACCCCACCTGCCTTTTCTCACAAACCCTTGATAAGTTATAGATTATTATTTGCATATCTTCCATCATCCTCCATCAGCCTCCACCCACTTTTCCATTATTTGTCCCCCTGGGAGAGGGTTATATAGATCCTTATGATCAATTCTCCCTCTTTCCCCTGATTGCCCCCTAATCTTCCTGGTATCTCTACTCTCACTGTTGGATTTGAGGTTTTATCTATGGCTTTTATCTGTAGAAGTGTGCATATTCTGGACTAATACCGTCTGAGGTGGAACTGAGGTCATGATAGTGGGGTGAATGAAGCACTAAATAATTAGAGGAAAGTTGTTTGTTTTTTTAAACCAGTAACAATTTTCTAATTGCAGAAGTGGTGGGAATGATTGTAGTGGACTAATCCTCTGTCTCAATGTAATTATACTACCTAGAAAAATATTTTTAAAAGACAATTTTTTGAAAGAAGTGAAGGCAAGCAAAATTAGATAAGCTATGACCCTTAATGAAAAGGAAGCAAAGAACTAGAAGAGCACCACATTCCCTGTTAATCCTCCTGAGGACATACTCAACTCATCATCAATACAGAAACAATGGAATTTAATCAGAGGTTAAGAGATTTACTAGGCAAAGATCAAAGTTCTGAGTGAGCACAGAAGATTAAAATGAAATATTCTGAACAGAAGTAAATTGTGGTTACACCATATGAAAAAAATCATTTCTGATTATTTGACTAATGCTTAAAACTCATGTGACACTCTGAAGAACCCAGTAAAGCGTGGCAATTGGGGCAAACATTTCTAGAACTATATAAGACAAGGAAGACATTTGAAACTGAATACATTGCATGTTATAGGAGCTCAATAAATGTCTCAAGCTTATTTTGAAATTCACAAGGATCACATATCAAAAGAAGACCAGGAATTAAGAACTAAGTCTTATGCCTAAAAAGAAAGAAATGAACAAAAAAGAAAATATTTAAAGCATAAAATCAAGCCTTACAGAAACTAGGTGATCCACCAGTAATTTATTTCTAGCCAGAACAAACTAGCATAGGTTCAAGGTAATAAAAAAATCCAGAGTGTATACAGAACATGATTACAAATGTCTGAAATATAATAAAATATTAATTGAGCATGTAAAGAAGCATAAAATTGTGAATTCATAATCACAAGAAAACAACCATCAACAGACACCAACAAATGTTCCAGATAAACATGGTAGGTGAAAAAAACTTTAGAAGAGTCCCTCTATTTAGACTTTGGGGCCAGGGCATGGCACCCCATCAGACTCAACTGGAAAATACTCATAAAAGTCAGCAAACCAATCTTGGACTATTTACAGATTTTTCTTTTTTTTTATTTGTCATTGGTTTTTATTGTTGTTGTTCTGTTTTCTTTTGTTGCTTTGTTTTGCTCTGGTTTTTTTGTGTTTATTATTATCTCTGCAGATTTACCTAGACAAGATAGGTAGGAAAAACAATCTAGAGGCAAAAAAGGGACCAACAGTTCTGGGGGTACATGGGAGAGGGAAAGGTAGGGAAAGGAAGTAGGTGTTAACACACACAGGAACAAGGAACAACAAGTGATTCAAAATCAGTGGTGAAGAGGGTGTAAGAGGCCTGGTTGAACTTGATCAAGGGTAAAATGTAATGGAGAGGATTGACTGAAACCCAAATGCAGGCTAGGCATGATAGTGGGACAAGAGGAAGATAAAAGGAAACAGAGGAAAGAACGAGGAGGCTAAGGGAATTTATAGAGGTCTAAATACAGGCATGCATATAGGTAACTATATCAAGATATGATGATGGGGCTATAGATCTATGTGCATGTATTTATAGGTTTAGAATTGGGGTAGCAGATGGACATTAGGTTTCCACTCAAGTACTCCATCAATGCAAGAGCACTTTGTTCTATTAAACTGGCATTCCATGATGCTCAACTTCCTGACACAATCGCTGAAGATAAAGTGGGTGCATAAGCAAGTGTGGTGAAGAAAGCTTATGGTGTTCAGCTATCAAATGATGTAGACTGTGGAGTGTTAAAGACTGGAAGATAAACAAATGGCCATCTAGCTGAGAAGCAACAAAGTCCACATGGAAGAAGCACATGAGCCTGTATGATTATGAAGTGTGTTGATGGAGGGGAGGTGTGAAGAGGGGACCCAAAACCCATCTATAGGCAACTGGACACCCCCTTTCAGAACGGTTGTATGGAGGAGACAAGCCAGTCAGGGAGCAATGTAGCAATGATGAAATATGCAAATTTCCTCTAATTCTTAAATGCTTCCTCTCCCTCCCCACCCCACCATCATGACCCCAATTCTATTTTATAAATTGGATTAGACTAGAGGAGGGACAGTGGTATAGCTAAGAACTGGATACACAGGGTACCCAGGACAGATAAACCCCTTAGGACCTGTGATTAGAGTGGCAATTACAGGGAGAGTGGAGGGAAGGTGGGGTAAAAATGGGGAACCAATTACAGGGATCTATATATAACCCCTCCCCGGGGACAGAAAATAGAAAAGTGGGTGAGGGGAGACAATGGAAAAAGTTTTGTGAGCCATCATGAAGTAATAATTTATAAATTATCAAGGGTTCATGAGGGAAGTGGTGGAGAGGGAGGGGAAAAGGGAGGAGATGATACCAAGGCTGAAGTAGAAAGGAAATGTTTGAGAATGATGATGGCAACAAATGTACAAATGTGTGTGACACGATGGATGTATGGATTGTGGTAGGAGTTATATAAGCCCTCAATAAAATGATTTTTAAAGTAATAAAAAATAAAAGAGTCCTTCTAAATATGTTGGGGGATTTGCAAAAGAGAGCAAACTGAATGAACTGAAAAGGATTCAGTAGATATGAACTACAAAAATAGCAGAGTTGAGCATTTAGGACTAAAACATGCAACATCTGGGGTGGTGTTAACTATCAATTTACAATAGAAGGATAAGATTAAACTCACACCTTAAACATTATTAGATTGCCTACCTAAGTCAATGGTTTTAAGGCTTTCAATTTTAGATAGTAGATGTCAGATAATGAAAAAAGGGAAATAAATGTGATCAAAATTCAATTATACCAGTTGAGTGCTAGAGCATTATCCGGTCACAGCATGAGTAAGAATACACACAGAGCCTAGTGGTTTCCCTGAATTGTGATGTGTTTGCGAATTCACAAAGGAATGGCATATCGAATGCAAAGAACTGTAACAACCACAGAGAAAGTCCCACATGAATTTCCAGTTGAATTTTGATCAAGGTGTGTGAGTAAATATAAACAACAACAAAAACAAAAAAGAGCTAGAGGAGGGAAAAGATGGAAGAAAGAATGTCTGGATCTAACAATGAAGTAAATATCCAAACAAAAAGTGGAAAAATATTATGTTATAGGAAGCTCAAGTACTCATATAGTATTACATCAATAATTTGGAAAGACCAAAAGGGTTTACTATGGCTACTTTGAGCTCATATGAAAAATCTAAATTATGAACCTTGAATAAAATCATTGTGCTACAAAATAATCTAACTGCATTTCATAATAAAGCTCAAGTATATATAATGAATTTCAATATATACACCCAAAAGAAATTTAAAACAAAACCTAGGGTCCATTTGTAAAATTACCAGGCATGCAAAAGAGTAGTAAAGAAATAAATAAATCCTAGAAATAAATTAGAAATGATATAACTAACAAAATATAATATAAAGGAAAATTTCACTATATTCAAAACGTTCAAGAAGATATAGAAAATTTAAGTAAAGACAAAAATATTTACAAATCCAATTGAAATTTAATCAATAATAAAAACAATATAAAATCAAAATTATACTGAATATGATTTCTAGCAGACTAGACATTGTAGAAGAAAAAATTGAATTTGAAAATATAAAAATAAATAAACACATGAAATAAAAATAATAATAGGAAATGAGTAAGGTATAGACAAATTTTAAGAGATGCAATTAATGTATAATTGGAATTCTGATGCAAAAAATGAAAAAGTATTTATCAAAACATAGATTACATATTTGACGATATAAAGTTCAGTGTTGTCAGGTAAACACTGGCTCATTTGGAACTCAAAAGATTTCCAAAGCGTTATGGAAAAAGCCAGCCACATCTTTGTTCCTCAGAGCTCTATCGAGTTGATTCTAAGTCCTAACAATTCTATAAAACAGAGTAGAACCGTTCTTGTGGATTTCTGAAACCGTAATTCTTTATGGGAGTAGAAAACATCATTTTTCAGGTGGTTTTGAACTACTGACGTTAGGGTTCACAGTCTGCTTCATAACTCATCATTTCACCAGAGTTAATAAAGATTAGATCAAAAATAAATGGACCACAAAACAGAAAACAATAGAAAAAAATCAGCAAGCCTAGAAGTTGGTTCTTTAAAAGGATTAATAAAACTGACAATTCACTGCAAATTTTGGAAAAGGAAAGAAGGTGGAAAACCATGGATAATAAATTAAATGGGTGACATCACAAGTGAACCAATTGAAACGAAAAAGATAGGAATACAATATTATGAAGGGCTTTACTTCAATAAATTATGAAAACTGAAACAGATGACTTACTAGACTCATATTGCCTACCTAAATTGAGACCCATGTAAATTAGCAAAGATTAATGTATAAAATTTGAATAGACTTAGACAAAAGGAAAAAAGTAGATCATTGGCACTAAAAAGTTCCTGACAACAAGCTAACATCTTCTCCTTGGGTTTCCCTTTTTGTCTGGCCTATTTTAAACTGCTTCCATTTTTAACATTTTCTGCTTTCTTTTCAGTTGAAGTTTTTCTCTGTTTTGCCATTGTTGTTTTTGATTTGCTTCTTGTTTTTGCTTTGCATGATTTTCTATATAGGAAAATATAGACAGTAACTGTCCCTAGAGTCCTGACAAGGGAGTTTGGGAGGGAGGAGAGAGTAAAAGGAGGAAAATGTTCTAAAATTGACTGTAGTGATTATTGCACAGCCCTTCTTAAGATAATTGAGCTCTTAAATAGTATGACACAATTATATTCCAGCAAGACTATTATTTAAAAGTTCAAAGATAATGAAATTAATAGATAATTAAACACTTCTATTAAAAGAGGGGGAGAGAGACAATTTCCCTGAGGAATACTACCAAGCATTCAGAGGAAAGATAGAAGTGATTCTATCTACACTATTTCAGAGTGCAAACCTCCCAAACTCATTGTATCAAGCAAGCATGACTTGGATACTAAAACCTGGCAAAGACATTACCAGACCAGAAAATTGCATCCCCACATAATTTATTAGCACATATGAAAAAATTCAATGTAATCCTAACTAATAGAATCCAACAAATATCTTTAATACACAATGCCCAAGGGGTATTTACACAAGTTGTACAAGGATCATTGAACATTAGAAAAATAATTGAAACAAACAACCATATAGATAACAGAAACTTATAATCATATCAATGGAGGCAGAAAAAGGATTTGACAAAACACAGCACACAAGGGAAATGAAACAACCTGCATGCCCATGCGTGGAGGGCTGGACAAGCACACTGGGGAACAAATATATAAAGGAGCACTGCGGGGTGGTGGTTACACAGTGGACAGCAAGGCCAGCAATTCAAAACCACCAGGTGATCCACAGGAGAAAGAGCAGATGTTCTCCTTCTCTAAAGAACCCTCACCGGACTCTTCTACCTTGTCCTATAAATTCAGTGAGTTGGAAGCAATCCAATGACCCGGATGGAGTTCCAGTTTACAAATGTAAAATGAGGTAATGCACACTGTTAAAGAATAATGATGAAACTGTTAAAACACTGAGGACATGGATGGATTTCGAAGGTGTTATGCTGATTGGAGTTAGTCCATCACATAGAGACTAATATTGTGTGAGACCATTGCTATAAAAGAAAAAAAATCAAGCAAATAAAATTATTTTGCATACCAAAAGAATCAAACGTAGATGTCTTACGAGTGAGTAGAAATGAGAAGGGATGATGTAGGCAGAAGTAAGCTATAAATAAGTAAATAAATGAATACATACATAAATAGATGATCAATGGATAGATAGAAAGGTAAATACTGTAATTTCCTATGAACCTTTGTAGATGCCAATAAGCAAACCGGGAATGAGGTGGAAATAGGAACAGTAAATGTGCAAACTAAATGACAAATTTTGATATTTTAAAAATATATATTTAAAAACTACTATTTAAGTAGAAAATAGTAACAATAAACTTTGGGATGCAAAGCATAAGATATATGACAATAGTTCAGCATCCAAGTTGTAAAGATAGAAACATATTTCTAAAAGTCTTATAACTACATTGGTACAATATTACTTGAACTTAGAGAAAGTAACTTCAAAAATCGCAGGAGAAATGTTATTATCTTTCATTTTTGTGAATTTTTTGAAGTCATCTTTTTATTTTGAGGTATCAATGGTAATGCAAAACAAAAAAGTGGGAATAAGTCACAAAAATATAAAATGGAATGAAAAAATTATGGAATAAAGGAATCCAAAAGAAAGAAGAATCACATGGTGCATGACACAAATAGCAAAGGAAGATGAAGACAAAAACTGCACCATATAAAAAATGGTTATTTTAAATGTTGATTGTTTGAATATCTCAGTTAAATGAGAGTGGGCAAATTAACTCATGAAAATGTTAAAGGCTTAACAGGCTTAAAAGTAAAGCGGTCAACTAGCTAGGAAGCAACAAAGCCCACATGGTAGAAGATCACCAGCCTGTGTGACCACAAGGTGCCAAAATGATCACTTTTCAGAATTTCAGAAAGAGAAATCATACCATTGTATGTTTACCTCCCTGATATGATTGCCGACAACAAATGAGTGCATAAGCAAATGTGGTGAAGAAAGCTGATGGTGCCTGGCCAACAAAAGATATAGTGTCTGAGGTCTTAAAGGCTTGAAAGTAAACAAGTGGTCATCTCGCTCAGAAGCAGCAAAGCCCACATGGAAGAAACACACCAGCCTGTGTGACTTCGAGGTGTGGAAGGGATCAGGCATCAAAGAACTAAAATTTGTATCATTACAAAGGAGGAGGAATACTGAATGAGAACCCAAAGTCCATCAATAGGTGAAGCAGCACTCCTTCACAGAGGGGTTGCAGGGAGGAAAGCAGCCAGTTAGGGCACAGTGTGGCAACAATGAGGTATACAACTTTCTTCTAGTCCTAAAATACTTCCTCCCACCCACTATCATGATCTCAGTTCTACCTTGCAAATCTGGCTAGACCAGAGAATGTACACTGGAGTCGGAAAAATGGGGAATTCAGGACAGATGATCCCTTAGGGACCAGTGGTGGATGTGGTGATACCAGAAGGGTGGTGGGAGGGTGGAGTGGAAGGGGGAAACCAATTGCAGGGATCTACATGTGATCTCTCTAGAGTGCGGAAAGCGGGGAAGTGGGTAGGGACACAATGAACTGAGTACAATATGAAAAAGTAATAACAATGTGCAAATTATTAAGGATTCATCAGGGAGGGAGCAAAAGGAGGAAGGGGAAATATGGAGAACTGGTACTGGGGGCTTAAGTGGAGGTAGGATGCTTCAGGAGTGATTATGGCTACAAGTGTGCAAATGTGAAAAGCATACAATTGATGTGTGTGTTCATCATGATGGGAGTTGTGTGGGCCCCCAAAGGTATGATTTAAAAAAAAAAAGGAGGGAGAAAGAGGAACTCAAGTAGAAAATATTTGGAAGTGAAGATGTCAATATGTGTACAAATATGCTTTATACAAATGATGTATTGAATGTTATAAGATCTGTAAAAGCCCCCAATAAAATTATTGTGAAAAAAAAGAAAATGTTAATATGTACGGTACATACCACCTTTAATAAACTAATTTTAAGTTATTTACCACCTTTCAGAAATCAGTTTTAAGTTACTTAGAAACACAAACAGAAGCAAATGGATTTAAAAAATGTACTGTGAAAGCATTAATCCAAAGAGAACTGAAGTCGATGTAATATTATTGAAGCAATTTTTGGATCACATACCATGATATAGAGGTAAGTTCAACTAGATTCCCCGGAAACCTTACACATTCACAAGACTAGTAACAGAAATTCAAAATACAAGAAACAGAAAGGACTAAAAGAAGAAGTAAATATAACTACAATTTGATCAGATGGTTTTTAAAAACTCTCATTGCTAATTCAAGTAGACAGGAAACCATTTAATATGAAAACAACTACAGATCTACTTTATATCAAATTAAATGTGTAGGACAGTCCATGCAACAATAGAGAATAGACATTTTTAATCAAATATAAAAGGATAAATTCCTACCCAGATTATATTCTGTGACTTGAAAGAATATATATATATTTCATATATATATAAAAACTAAATAATATATTTCTAAAAACAAATCTTATCGGAGAAGATATCGCATGTATATTTAAAAATTAGTTTGATCATAAATGGAATTTGAAGAGAAGCATATTAAAAATTTTGGCTGTAATTAAATCAGTGCTTCAAAGAATATTTATAGCACAAAATGCCTATGGAAGATAAGTAAAAATCAACCACAGACTTAAATGCAATGCTACAAAACGTCTAAACTCTAGAGACAATTTCAGGGACTTAGAGAAAATGTATGCAAATCATATTTGACAAAGGATTTATATCTAGTATAAGAGTGTACAGAACTGTTCAAAAGTAATATTCGTAAGTCAAATTGCAAACAAATAAGTATTGTGCAAACTTTTGTTCCTGTAAGGATACCTTGTTTTCTAAGTATCATTAATTGAAAAGAGTTTTCTTTTCCCCATTTAATTACATAGATATTTTCTCAAAAATTAATGGACTATATATGTATAAATATAATTGTGGACTATATATTGTGTTCCTGATGTATATGCCTTTTCTTATGTAAATATTATAATAAAGATTACTGTTTCATAATAAATTTTGATATGGCTTTAAGTACTTTTGTTTTGTTTAACTAATTTTTAGATCTTTTGCATTTCCACATTTATTTTGGAATCAATTATTCACTTCATATGTTAAAATATTTTAGAATTTTTGCTGGGGATACATTGACTTCATTAAGCAATGTGGAAATAATTGAAAACTTAAGGATACTAATTTTTTAATTTAAAAAGACAAGTGTACTTTTCTATTAAACAAAATATATCTATGCTAAGCTTATAATATTGAATATTATTTTCTCTTTTATCCAAAACATTTTAATGTGGAGCCAATACAGATGTCGTCATTCCATAATATAATCTTATCAAGCAATATTGCATAATTACTACCATAATTAGATTCAAAACATTCTCTTCCTTCTTCAACTCCAGATATCAGCTCTCCTTTACCCCTCTTTTCCACTGTAACCCCCAGGAACCCTTATTCTAACTTCTTTATAGGTTCATCAGTCCTGGGTTTCATATAGCAAAACCCCAGAAAAACATGTAATCAAAATTCAAGAGAGTTAACTCCCAATGACAAAAATATATCTGAGATAAATCCCCAATGTGGAAACCCAAAACAAAACAAAATCAGAAAATATTGAAAGCTAGATCAGGACCAACATTTATCAGATGAGGGATCATCTGACAAAGTTTTAACCATTCAAGTCAAGTTTATAACTTTGATCTCCTTTAATCATCTCTCAAAAGCACTCTGTTTAGTAACTGGTTTCTTTCTATCCCTCTCCTATGGATAGAGGAAAAATCACCAGGAGAGTATTTCCCGTGCAGATTTCATAAATATATCATCCTTCATAGTCTTCCGAAAACTAGAATCTCACAATTTAGGTTCTTATATTATTTCCAGGTTCATTTTGGATTATATGATTTACAGTTCTGTGTTCACTAATGTTGATATTCTTCTTCTATGTTGATAAAGTTGCCATCTCACTCAAGACTTGTTTGGAAACCCTTAAGACCTCAGATGCTATTTTATCTGATCGCTAACACTGTCTAAGCTGGTGGCATCTAATTTCTTCACCACACTTTGCTTAGCACCTATATCTTTTGAGTCCCCTTCTGGATAGCAAGATTGAGCATGGCCATGATGTATGAACTAATTGTTCTTAAATTGAAGGTAGGATTTAGTGTGAGTCCAAAACCCATTCCTGGGTCTAGGTTTTGTTTTGTTTTAATCTGCCTTTTGCCCCTTTCAAAACATCCTTGTAAACTTATGGTAGAGAGTCCACCTGATCATCCACCTGAAGCATAAAGATGTTTTGTTAATATTGTCACAAATTAGCCCCTGCTTTTTTAAAGCACCATGGAGAAAGGGGTATTGGATCCATGTAGGTTAACGCAATATCACAAGGCCTGAATTATTCACTTGTGCAGAATAAATCCTCTTTTGGCTAGATGTTATTTACACAGACATTGGGAGTTGGTTCTCAAGAAAAAACTACAGTAATAAGTACTGACTTGTGTTCAAACAGCCAACTAAGTGATAAGTCAACTTATTGCACATGAAAGAAGCACACCAGCATGTGTGATCCTAATATGACAATCATAAAATTCAAATATTGTGAAGAGAAAAGTAGCAAAGCTAAAATTAAGAAAAACCATTTTATAGAAGGCTATGGAAGAAGAGTGGGAGCCCCAAAGCCATCTACAGAATATCTAATTCATATGAGCTACAGACAGATCCATTACAGTCAAATGTAGTAGTCTTGAACAGCCTCACTCTCAGACAGAGATCATTGTAATCTTGATGATGCTGGATTGAACTTGAGTTGTCCAATAAACTTTTCAGTTAACCTCCTTATAGACACTTCCTGAATTTGTGCTGTGTGCAAGTATCTCTTACTTGTTCCATGACAGAAATTTCCTTCATGACATTTTGAATGTTTATGGCAGTCTTTTCCTTATGCATTTTTTTGCATTTTTGTCTTTGTACTATCATGATTCTATCCTTTTTATCTTAGTGTGATTGGGTGTTTTTATTGCGTTCTGTTGGATTTATCATCTGTGAAGCACAGGAGGAATGGATGCAATATGAAACTAACTGATAAAAGGAGTGATAGGAAGTGCAGGGATGGTAGGTGAGTGGAGGCATAATCTAAAGATATAATTGAAAGATTGCACTATTTAATTGTATGTTATATACATCATGTACCAATGAAACTATTGGGGGAAATACTCCCTGAGAATGTCAGTCACAGGTTTGCCAAAATAATCTATATATTCACTACCACATCTAGGGCATTGATGTAGTAAATCAAGGACTGTCTGTTTACCAACAGTTCAATTCTCTTGGCATAGCTATCTTGCTTCTTCAAACACCAAGAATTTTCAGTCTTAAATTCTCAGGCTACAAGTGTGTTTGAGGTAGAGTCCAGTTCACCTAGAGAATTTTCAGCACTTGATCCCTCTAGTGTGGCCTTTGGAGTGTGTTGCCCTCAGTGTACCTGCACCTTCTCCCTCTCCCAACTTAATTTTGCAGTCAATATCCCTGATCACTCTGAGAGGGATGTGTACATGTCTCGGGCGACCTTGTAATGACTTTGCAAGGCAGCCACTAAGTCAACACCCTCTTCCCCTTTCTTGACAATTTGACCCAGCAGACCTCTGCCAAAGTGACCTTCAAGGTATAAACCCAGAGAGGATGGTGTATTGTTCATCAGCACCAGTCAGACCCTCTACCAGGGTGTCTGGTCATGTTGGCCAGCAGACTGGATGCCCTGTGAACACGAGCTTTTGTCTATCCTCTTGCTTGTTCCTACAACAGTAGACTCATACAGTATATGTCCATTTGTGATTGACTAATTTCACTCAGAATATGGTCTTTCAGATCCCTTCCTGTCATGTGGTATTTTATGTTTTCATTGCTCTTTTGTTAAGGGCTGCTTAGTATTCCATTGTGTGTACTGTGTCAGTCCAGGTAGACTAGAGGAACAAATTTCATAGGCATGCATATGGATATAAGGAAAAGGTTTATATACAAGAGGAACAGGACATTGAGCCCAGTCCAGTTCAAAGTCATAAGTCCAATATTGACCTATATGCCCGAAATCAGTCTATAAAGTCTCCTTCCAACTCACCAAGTCACAAGTCAGTGGGTGCAGAATCCTGGCACTGGCAGGGGTCTCAACATGGCTCCTCGCATCAGAGTTCATGGTCCATCAACAGCAGAAGCAACTCATCACTGGCAGAGGTCTGAGGTCTGGCTCCATCAGGGCAAAGTCGTATGGTCTCTCTGCCGGCTCCTCCAGCTTCTCGGATGCTGCCATCTTGTCTTGTCCTTGATTATTCGTCTCTGAGACTCGCTCCCAACAACTGGATAAAACAGTTTCTCATCTCCACGAGGGAAATATCATGAGAGTTCCCAGAAGTCTCAGGAGAAACCACAAGGAGGCCTCATTGGCTACTCAATGGCTATCTCCAGATTAACAGGCTAGACCCCACCCTTATATTTACCCTTACATCACAAAATTAACATAAACACATGACTGCCACATGTACATATCAGAGATTTTTATCCAATATTCTACTAATAGGAATTGAGGATTTTTTTCAACTTCTTGCTACTGTGATGCTTGCTGCACTGAACAGGAGTGGGGTGGGGGATACATTTGTTTGTGTTTTCTTTCCTATTTCTTTGGTGCATAGGCCCAGTAATTGTACTGATGGATCATATGATACTTCAATTGCATCTGTTTTAGGAATCACCATATCATTTTGCACAGTGGTCATACATACTCACAGGCCCACCAGCAGTGTATAAGAGTCCAAATCTCTCTACCCTCTCAAATATTTGTTCTCAGGTTTTTAAAATTTGGCTATGGTTATAGGAAGGGTACCTCAACAAAACGAATTCTTTTCAAAGTTATATCTCTCTTTTTTTTTTTTTAGAAAACAACCTTATCCCTTTCAAACTGTTCTTCATTATAATTAATACATTTATGAAATCTGAGATTCCATTCTTGGAAACATTTTTCAAACTCATTTCTTTGGATGGCTAATAACACCTCCCTCATTTGTTCCTTTCTTCACCTCTTCTATGTCATCAAATTGCTGTCCTTTCATGTTCCTCTGCATTCTTGGAGACAAAAGAAGTCTCACTGAGCAAGGTCAGGTGATTAAGGTGCATAGAACAAGAGAGGCACGTTGCCTTTTACTTAAATTTGGAGCACTGTAATGGCTGCCTGTACAGGTACATTAACAGTCCACTGTGGTTGCAAAACAGTGCCCTGTCTGCTACTGATCACACAGCTTTTGGTCACACAGCACTGCACAATCTTTTCAGAATATCTAACTAGAAAGCTTGATTAATAATCTGACCTGGTGAAATGAACTCCCAATGCACTGTCCCCTTCACTCAATAGAACAAAGATCATCTTGATCTTTGATTTCACTTTAAAAGTCTTTTTGGGGGATGACAATGGTCTTTCCTTTGGCTTTCACATTTCCAAAAATTTCATTAAAATTCACTGACCAGGCATGAGCTGTGGTTGCGTAGTGGTTGTGTGCGGGACTGCGGCCCACAGTGCTGATGGTTCAAATCCAGCAGCAGCTCTCCAAGACCAATGCTGGGCTTCCTACTCCCACCAGGGCAGTGATGCCACACACATACACACAAAATAAAAATAATTATTAAAGAACACACAAAAAAAAACAAAATTCACTGACCCAAGTTCCAAGATAGTCCAGATAACGTCCCCATCTCTTCAATGGTCATCATTCTTTCAGCACAAGTGAACAAATTTCGTCAACATTTTCATGTGTCCAGAAAGTGTACAGATGTACAGAACAAGATTTGTCATCAATAAACATTTCATCTTTTTGAAATGAGTACCCCACTCAGACACTTGAATTCTGTCCACAGGGTTGTCTTTGTAAGCTGCAGTCAATATTACAACAGTTACTGCAACATTTTTCCTGAGCAGGAAACAAACTTTCATAGCTGCCTGTTGTTCTGTTAAATTGATTATCACAAAAGCAAGGTTCAAGTGAAACACTTGTGAGGAAAAAGTCACTGTGACCAGAGAGAAGCTTCCCAAGGGCTGTCACTGGTGCACCAAATCAGAGTGAGCTGCTGAATGCTTGTCTAGCCAGAGAAATGGGTTCTAGGAAGCTCCACCCTGCAAAGCTGTATTTCTCTTTTTTGATGAGTACCCTTTATAGGCATTATATGGTATTTCACGGTTGTTTTGTCTTGCATTTCCCAGAAAGCTTATAAAAGAAAGAAATTCCTCATCTGTTTATTAGCTATCTGGGTATCATCTGAAAATCATCTGTTCAGGTCCTTTGCCCACCTTCTTAGTGGATTATTTGTTTTTGTCTGGTTTTATATTTGTGATGCTGAATTAAAAAAAACTATTTGTTGACATATTTCAAAAATTTGGCAACTACTTGGTTCCCTTTTCTTCAAATACTTTTCTCCTCCCACTCTGAAACTCCATTTATGACACTGCATGGAAATGTCCAAATACTTATATAGTATATATATCTTCAATTTTTGTGATTGTGTTAGTCTGGCTTGACTAGAGAAACAAACCCAGAGACACTCATATGTGTGTCAGAGAGAGTTTTATATAGACAAGAGTAATTGTATATTAAGAAACACATCTCAGTCCAGTCTAGATCAAGTCCATACATTTTATACTAGCTCATATATTCTTTTGCAGATTTACAAAGCACATGCAGGGATGCCAACCATGTTAGATCACAGATCAGTGGGTGAAAAGTCTTGGGGAAGTATCTCAGCACTGGTGGAGCTCTCCAGGTGGCTCCTCCAGCTCTAGCACGCTGGCTGCCATCAGTGTGGCTCAACAAGTCAACAGGAAATTAAAGCAGAGAGAGTGTTTTCTACCTCAAGGGGGGAAGGCAGGAATTCCCAGAATCCTCAGGTGAAAGTCATGCCCACACAGAAGCCTCCTCATTGGCTAGCATCTGATTGACTTTCTAGACCACCCCTTCACGCAAGTTGACAGGAAGTTTCATAATTGTCACAGTGGTATAGTTTGTAAAATATCTATTTTCCACTCCTAATTGTCATTGTGTCATTATTTGGGGAGGATAATGATATTGCTGTATGATTTAAATTCATATTTTTCTGAGGAACAAATTACACATTTTCTCAACAGTCTCTTAAAATGCTTTCACTCTTTTGAACAAATAATACTAATTCTACATAAACATATCCAGAAGATAAAGGAGGAAAAATACCTTCCAACTCATAGAGTGAGGTTAGCTTACAATAACATCAAAACTACATAAAGATTATACAAGAAAAGACAACTAAAAGCTAACAATTTTCATGAAGAGAAATGCAGATATCCTCAATTAATATTTAAAATTTGAATCCTTTGAACTCAGCATGACAAGATAAAATTTATTCCAAGTTATGGTTTGGAAATCAATTCAATTCACCATATTAACAGATGAATGAGAACAGAAGAATTTTTCAAAAGCTACAAATAGGAAAAAGGCATTTGATAATACTTGGTATCTATTGGTGATTATAGCTCTTAACAATCAAGCTCTTAACCTGCTTGCTAGCATTATAAAGAAGAAACTGGAGATGTCATAGTCGATAACATGAAGTACAGACCGCTCCTCTGAAAGGAGAGGGAAAAAACTCCAGATTTCATCTTCTCAATATTCGTAATCAGTACCAAAGATAGGCAGGGGATTTGTTCTAACACTTAATTCAAGATAATATATGAGTGACCATGACGCATATGAAAAGATAACTTTCACCCTTAGTAACTAGAGAAATGCAAATTAAACCACTGTAAAACAATATTAAACATATATAAACATCAAAATCTACCCCAATCCACTAACACTGAGCAGATTCCGGCTTAAAGTGACCTTATCATACAAGAACTGTTGCTACGGGTTTTCTGAGACTACAGCTCTTCCTGGGAGCAGACAGACTCATCTCTGTCCTGAGGAGTAGCTAGTGGTTTTGGACTAGTGCCCTTGCTGTGAACAGTACAACAGGCAGCAATTACACCACCAAGAATCCACGGCACCTTCATAAAACAAGATCGTCCATACAGCCACGTGGCATAAATACCACCAGCAGTCAGTGAAAGAAGAATGTGGCAGTCTGCTTCCTAAAATTTACAGGCTTGGAAAGCCGCTGAGTGGAACTGCTCTGTCCTACAGAGTTTCTCGGTGTGCGAATTGATTCTATGGCAATTGGTTCTGGTATTTAAGGAGAAAAATACCATATAATATTACTTGCAAATATGTGGTTTTTTTGGCAATCACCCACAGGGGTCTTCAAACTTTTTAAACAGGGTGCCAGTTCACTGTCCCTCAGACCGTTGGAGGGCCGGACTATAGTTATAAAAAGAAAACACCAAAACGAACTATGAACAAATTCACTGCTAAGCAGGACAGCAGCGGTGACAAAAACACTGGCTGGTGGGATAAATGTCCTCGGCGGGCCGCATGTCACCTGTGGGCCGTAGTTTGAGGATCTTTGCAGATATTTTAAATGTACATCTGGACATGGATAAAGATTTGTGCTATATGTATAAAATCAATACTTCTCTGAAATAAGATGAAATAAATTACTCCTACATACAGTGTCGTGGATACATTTTAAATACATTCTATGAAGGGGAAGAAGTTAGAAGTCTTTTTGTCTGGTTACATTTATATGACATCATGCAAGAAAGCAAAATTAAAGGGAGGAACTATCAAAGCACTGTTCTTCAGGGCTGGGAATTCAAGAAAGATATTTGTTGCTGTGTCAAAAGGGCAATGTGTGTTCTGATAACTATGCTAGATAAAGAACGGCATACTTTTCTCAAAAAAACTGTCTAATATAGCACAATTTCTATATAAAAACTGCATAAGCTACATATGTACTGCTAATGAATGATCACCTAAACCTCAAGGATTACAACTATAAATATTTCTTGTTTCACTGTTTCTTTGGGTTCAGAAATCTAGTCTCAGTTTCACTAAGAACCTCAAGTTCAGGTCTCTCAATTGAGAGGCAACAGTCAAACTCAAGGTTCGATTAGATTAGATCTCAGTTCAAACTCACCCATAAAGCTATTGGCAGGTTCAGCTCCCTGCTGGGTTTGGTTAGGGACCAGACCCTCAGACATCTCCACAGGATACCTCACAGCAGGTTAGTTGACTTTCTACCAAATGAGCAGGCAAGACATCAAGAGAGAGAGGTTCAGAAGGCAGAAGCTACAATCTCCTTAATTTAACTTAAGAGTCACATTCGTCCTCTTTTGCTTTGTTCTGTCCATTTAGAAAATCTACAGCCGGCCTACACAAAAGTGTACATATCAAGGAGGAGATCATTGGTGGACATTTCATAGACTGCCTAGTATATGATTATGCATGCATAAATCTGAAAGAGAGAGAATTAGAAATAGGAATAAACACAGAATGCATAGCTAATGCTACCTAAGGCCAGGGGATTATGCCAAACAAGAACACTTAATAATATAAGCCTGATATGCATGCTTACACTTTGAGAGATGATTCTGTCAAATGTCTTATAGTTGATGAGATTGTGGAGGGGGTGGAAATTGAAAACTGTTGATTAAACATAAATATGAATTTTTGAGAACAATATTTTAAATCAAAAAGAAAGGCAGTGGTCTCTGGACTTGGAAAGATAGTTTTCCAGTTCCTTATATGATTATCCCACAGAGCTAGCTAAACAGGCTAAACAGCATGGCTATATAAGGAGTTCCAGTGTCACATTCAACTACTAATCGCAAGGTCATCAGTTCAAAACCACCCATTACTACTGAGAAGAAAAGCTATTTAGTCCCAGAAAAAGTCACTGCTTCAGAAATTCACATCGAAAGTTCTACACTGTCCCACGGGTTCACTTTGAGCCAGTTTTGCCTCAATGGCAGTGGGTGAGAGGTCATGAAAGCCACAAAACAACATTTTAAAGGTTTACTCTGGGGTCTTAGTGCTCTCAGGATTGAAATCTAAGATGCTTAATGTGATTTACATGCAATATTTTACTCTCTATCACACACACACACACACCCAGATATTATAAGTATACAAAGAAAACATTTCAAATTATTTTCCCCACTGTCTAAATAACCCACAGATGCATTTCTGAGGTTATGGATAAACTTCAGGTAGTGAGAGAAGTTCTAATGCATGTTATTTTATAGACTGGGAAATTCTAAAACTTTCAGTAGGAAACAGTACAAAGTTTTCCTCCACCAAATTAACTTCTTTAGAGCCTGAGATGTATTTCTTAAAGATGAAAAGAAAATTGTTGTTCTTTTTCCTCCTTTTCTATGTTTATATAATGGAGTGAGAGATCCTCTTTATACTCAAGCTCTTCTTTCTGTAAGTCTGTTCAAATAAACCCTTCATTTGAATAGCTCACAACTGAGGAAGAAGATGAATAAATACATTTTTATAGGCTATCAATGAACAAATAAGTCGTGTTTGCTGTGACGAATTTTGAAATCATTCTGATGATCTCTCTTTAGAATGTAAGATTCCAGGATATACCAGCCTCCATATATGCTGCTAACTAGCTCCTTCAGTAAGGCCTGTCACGTGGTACTGCCTGTTCAATGCTTGTTTCAGAATCGGTTAGTAACCTGCCTACATTTTTTATTCTGTAGCCTTCATGGTATACACCCTTGTTATTATATCTTATCTCATCTTAATGGTTATCTGTCATGTAAATTATTTAAAACTATGATTATCAAAGTTAACATTGCATTTTCAAACTATCTGGAAAAGCTTAGAGTGAGGAGTTAGAAGGTTTCTTTCTGAATTCACAGAAACTCCATAAAGAAGCTTAGAACACTTTCATGAGGACAGCTATCCCAAAGTAGACCTTTCCCTTGAAAAAGATGAAATATTTTGATAAAATTATTTGCCAATATACTCTTTCATCAATTAAAATTATTTTAAAACACAATATTTGCAAAGGAGGAGAAACTAAATCCAGGAAGCTCTGACTTAAAAAGCTGAAAATCATTGCCGAGATGTCTTAGTTTAGAAAAAAAATGAGAAATAAGTAAGAAAATCTGAGGTATGTAAAATCATCACAATTAGAAGAGTTGTCATTTAAGTGCCAGGTTTTAAGTGCCCCACAAGCATACCTTTATGTGAGAAACAAATCCCTATTAACTAACTACAGAGGACTTTGTATGCAGCATCTCTTTTACAACAGCAAGAACTAGCCCACTTTTCTAGAGGCCATTTCAACTCATAACCATCCCATATAAGTTTTCAAAAAGCAATTGCAACTCTTTCTGGATAGCTTTCTCTCTCCAAGTAGCTGATGGGTTTAAATCACTAACTTTGAGGTTAGCAGTCCATGCTTACCTGACAGGGACAATAGACACCTTATCCCTATTGTCACACATGGAAACACTCATTTTATGTAGAAGGAAACAGAATCATAAAGAGACTATCCTCTCAGTGGTTATCCTCCCAGATCACAGAAAAAGTTAACAGTAGAGATAAAATAAAAATCTCTTTAAATTGTAAACATGATTTGTTTGTTTGCTCACATAGTACAGTTAAATGAAATAACACTATCCAATTAATTTATCCGTTTAAGGACATATATACAAAGACAAGTGAGAAAGGATTGCAACTAGGTGTCTAGTTCATGTTTCCCAAGTTTATTCCAAGCAGAATATAAATATTTAAGCACATCTCTTCAATCATTGGATTGCTGCATAAAAATAAAAGACAAAAAATATGTTTATGTGCCATGGGGTGGGCAATTTTGAGGTCAGGATTTATATAAAATCTTATCAAAACTGAAGTGAACAATTGTTCAAACCACTGAAGCTTTACAACAGGTTCATGAGAATGCTGTCTCATATAAAAGAACATTGTTTAGATGAATCAAGCCTTTTAGGGGTTTCAGGAAAACCCCAAAGATAAGCCAAGACAGGGAAGATCACCACCTCAAGAAATGAACAAACTGAGGATGAAGTAAAAAACATAAAAATAAAAATGAAGTAAGGAAATAGGAAATGACCACAGTGTTATCATTGATGTGATAGTTACTGAAGTTGGACTCTCACATGGTTTGACATTTTCAATTTTATGTAACATCGGTCTCAACAATCTTTTAAAATTATTGTATGAAAACCAACTAGTTCAAAAGCAGATTCTTTGTCAGTCTTTTAAAAGGAAGGTAAATATGGATGATTTTGTGGGAGGAATTGTAGCTGGGGACTCTTCAATTTACCATTATGATTCAAAGAACAAAGTTCTATCAAACAGTGATACCTAGAGGAGTTTGCTGGACTAAAGAGATCAACCCAGAAGGTTATGTTCATTGTTATTTGAGATTCTTAAGAGGTTATCTGGATTATTTTGAAAGACACAGAGCAATCAATGAGGATTGTTAGGAAGGAGTTTTCAGAAATTTGAAAAATATTGGTGAGAAAAAGACAAATAAATTGTCTCAAGGAATTATTACATTCATCATGACAATGTGCCTGGACTTCTTCTATAAGGGTGGCAGGGACTAAGAAGATGTATTGGGAAAAATTATCTCAGCCTACTCACTCACCTCAGTCCTGATGTTGCCCCTTCAGATTTTGTTTGATTTGCAGCACTCAAAGAACCCCAAAAAGAAACACAATTTGAGGTCCTTGAGAATGCCAGAAATGTCATTTTGACATGGTAGAGATCAAAGAGATATGAATTGTTTAGAGAAGGATTGTAGAAATGAAACCAACTGTCTACAAATCCACATGAAAGCTGTTGTAAGAAGCAATGGTTTCACATGCTTTTTAAAATCTTTTTATTGGGGGCTCATACAACTCTTATCACGATACACTCCATGTCAAGAACATCTGTACAGCCGCTGCCCTGATCATTCTTATAACATTTGCTTTCCACATAAGCCCTTGACATTGGCTCCTCATTTTCCTGACCCCTCCCCACTCCCGCCCTAGTAAAACCTTGATAATTTATAAATTATTATTACTTATGCCATACACTGTCAGATATCTCCACTTACCCACTTCCCTGTTTTCCTTATCCCAGGGGGGAGGTTATATGGAGATTTCTACAATTGGTTCCCTCTTTCTATCTAACCTTCCCTCCACCCTCCCAGTATCGTCACTCTCACCACTGGCCCTGAAGTGTTCATCTGGGATCACACTGGTATCCCTATTTACCCAGCTCCTATCTGTACCATTATACATCCTCTTATCTAGCCAGATTTGTACGGTAGAATTAGGATCATGATAGTGGGAAGGAGGAAGTATTGAAGAACTAGGGGGAAGTTGTATGTTTCATCATTGCTACCTCATTAGTTTGTCCCCTCCCTGCGACCCTCTGTAAGAAGTCCATTACCTACAGGTGGGCTTTGGTCCCCAATCTGTATTTCCCCTCATTTACAAGACTAGCATTTTCAGCTCTTTGATGCTTGTTACCAGATCCCTTGGACTCCTCGTAGTCACACAGGGTGTGCTGCTTCCATGTGGGCTTTGATGCTCCTGAACTAGAAGGCTGCATATGTATCTTCACAGCTTTCCATTTTCATTGTTAGCATTGCTATTTTATATTGTCTGCTATATTTTGTCTCACTGCAGCCTAGTCAACGCTGACTCCCTACAGGTTCCCAAGCGCTGGTGTTGTAATGGTTACACATTGGGCTGCAATCTAAATGGCTGCCAGTCCAACATCACCAGCAGCTACTCAGGAATAAGACTGTGCCTTAAATGATTATATTTTTAGAAACCCACAGGGGATCACGATGAATCAATATTGATGTGATGGCGGTGTGTTATATAGAATTTTCTAGAGAAACAAAAACCAGGACACTTAGGATGATAGATAGATGATGATAGATGATAGATAGATAGATAGATAGATAGATAGATAGATAGATAGATAGATACAGTCTGAAGGAATATAACAGCTAATAAGCCCACACAACAGGACAGAGGGCTCAGTTCAACTCACTTTCATGGTACAGTTAATAAACTGGAAGTCCTTCAAATCACATGGGCTGCTGGATCCAAGGTCAAGGAAGCAGACAGTTGAGTCTTCCCAAAGGCAATGCAGGCAGTCCAGTCATATGCCTATGGGTCACCAATAGTCAGGCAGCAACTGAGAAGCTTAGCGAATTGGGCCTAGACGGTAAATTGAATTCAAGCAAGGCAAGACAACAAGATCTGCCAGTCTCAAGCTCAAGCGATTGATACACCAGCAGCACAACAGAGTAGGTCTTGAAGGAACCTCATGCTCTAGGGACACAATCCATTGTTTGGCTGCCCAACAGGTAGTGTAGCTCACATATTGAGGCAGAGAACTAGCTCAGCAGTTACTCACTGGTCTGATCATCAGAGTGCAAGAGGGTGGGGGAGCTTGCTGAGCAGTTTATCTCTTTGCCCTCCAATCAGACTTATGAATCCCACTTGTTTCTGCTGGCCAAGTTGGCAGAATAAACTTACCTATCACAGGCAGTGAGTGAGCTATATTCTGTCGCAAAATTTTTTTTTACTTATCTTCTTATGATAGAAATTATTTCTCATTCTACTGCTAAAATATGTAATAAATGAGTTAATGATAAAATACATATGAGGTAAAATGGCATTAATAATGATGCTAATTTCAAAAGTAAGGCACCAACCACAATAAAAGACTAAAATTTTTAAATAGGTATTTAAAATATATTGAAATATAAGTATTTATTATATAGAATATGTAAATCATCATAAGTATTTATAGACATTAAGCATTTCTCAGAGTTTTAGCACACTATACTTATAACTCATAATGTCTTTCTCCTTAGACAAAAAATATATGAAATTTTATATCTGCTTTTTGTATTTTTTAGTGTAACTATCTGATTTCATTAATGTTCATCTGGCAACAGTCATCTGATTATAGTTCTATATAGTAAAATATGGAACTTCTCTCTCAAAAAACTCTGGACATAACAGAAAAAATATGAAAACAATTTATAACATCAACATAAAACAAGAAGGAACCATCCTCCAAGCATCACTGAAGAAATATCTAAACATATAAAAGAAGTTGTATTAGAATGAAGACAAAACCTAATAACACCAAAAACACACCCAACACGTTAGGGAAAAAATGAAGGGACATATGAGAAAAAGTATTGTCCCTCGAGAAACCAGACCTAATACCTAGAGTTATCACAGCCGGAAGGAGTCAGAGGAAGCAATCAGTATGGTCATTAAAATAAGCCAATCCTGTACTCGGTATGCCTGACTGTGATGCTTGTCCTTCAGCAAATGCTGTGGAATTAGTTCAGGCAATAAAGTAATAGATTTCTTGCTAGACTCAAAGAGCAATTTGCAGCAGAGAAGAAATTGAGTTCCTCAGGTAACTTCAATGACATAACAAATGCCACAGGCAGAGGTTTTTATAATTAATGCTATGTATCAACTTGTCTAGGTTTTGATTTTTCAGTGGTTTGCCACACACTATGAAATCAACTTTCATTTTGTGATATGGTATGCATAGCCAATCAATTGAAAGGAGAGGTTCCTTGTGTCCTGGTCCTGCCTATAGTATATAAGCAAATATTCTGGCAAAGTTTGGTCTCTTGAATTGATGTTACAAAGAGGTAAAAAAGCCTATGTTGGGAATCCAAGAGATTATATAGGTTGCCTATAGCTAGTAGAGGTATGATTAAATTAAATGGCAAATAGCATCAACCCACCTCTGACATCACTGTAAGAGCAATGAAAGTTGGGTCACCCTGCCAGGTAAATAGCCATGACTATCTCTAGGAGCTTGTTGAGGAGAAGGGGAATATTGAAGAGATAGTGGGGAAATGTAGCTCTGAATGCCAGATGTAGCCACATCATCAGATGCATGGTCAAGACCTGTAGGTGCTATTTGTATATCATCTTTGTGTGAATACAACAATTTTTTTTGTCTTTTTCAATTACAAAAAATAAGAGGAGCTGATACCAAGGGCTCACATAGAAAGAATATGCTTTTGAAATGATGATTGCAATATATGCACAAATGCAGTTGGAGTACTGAAGAGTGTTATAAAGCAAGTGTAAAGGACTGAATGAAATTTACGTGGACACACATGGCATTGTCAATTACAGCTGATGTTAGAATTAATAAAGACAGCGAATAAAAAAGAGAACAAATTCCATTCTTTAAAGTTACTGAAATGTACATTTATAAATAGTCTATATTTCCAAATATGAGGATATCCCCCAAAAGATGAAAATTTTAATATGAAAAGTAGTAATAAAACATGTTTGCCATAGTAGATACCAAAGCATATTATAAAATTTTGATTTTTAAATGAAATTATGCAAGACAAATTCAGACACATATCAATCTATCACAAAAAGTGAACTAGAAGTCACAAAACATACACTCAGATTAGATACAAAATGTAAAGACATTAGTTGGTTGTGTAAATTGGCATTAGTTAAAACTTTAGCAGTTTAAAATTTTAAAACTAATTTCCTATACCACATCATGTAGCAAATTAAATTGAGGTAAATTGTACTTTTATTAAAAATAAAACCATAGAGTTACTAAATGGGTTTTTTCATATTCAAAGAAAGTTGTACGCTTTGATAGATGTGACCACATAAATTTGATTATAACCTTAAGAACAGTTCCCTTGTAGTTCTGTGGAGCAGGCATTGGATTGCTAATTTCCAGGTCAGAAGTTTAGAACCACCAGCTGGCCACGGGAAAAAGATGAGGTTTTCTGCTTTAATAAATCCTGAGAGTCTCAGAAACCATAAGGTGTCCTACTCTATTCCATAGGATTTCTCTGAGTAAGAATCGAGTCCAATATGGCAGGGTTTTTTTAGTTGGTAAGCTTCTCAAAAATAAATAAAAATATTAGTACAAGGAAAAGCTATAAACTATAAGAAAAAAGGAAGCTGAAGAGGCAAAACCTTGGATCGTGCACAGTAAAATGTGAAACATACTTCTCTGAGATGTCCTGAGAGGTACAAAGAGCTAACTGCTCCACACAGTAAATGAATTTGATGACTCAAGCCCACCCCGAGGTGCCTCCAAAGACGTGTGGGCGTCTGCTTTTACAGCCTTGACAACTCCCCTGAACAAGTCGACTCTGCCCGCCGACGTTGCTTGGAGTTGGAATCGACTCAACAGCAACTAACCACATTATGCTTACATATATTTTAAATGGAAACAGATAATTTCATAACAAGTCTAAAAAACGTAACTATTCAATACAAGATTTGTCTAGGATGGGATTTTGTCCAGATAGTATCATTGAAAGATGAATCCTTGATGTTATGGCAATAGTTAAAACCACTGGCTGCTTAGAGGCTGAGGTTTCAAGTCTGCCAGGCACTTTACGAGAGACATGTGGCAAACTATTTATGAAAAAATGCTATAGAGAACAGTTTTGGAAACTTTGTGGAACACTGCTCCTCTGGCCAATAGGATTGCTATGAATCAGAAGGGACTGGAGAGGAGTGATTATGTTTGGGTTGCTTTGGTTTCATGTCATAGGAAAAGTCACAGGCTGACCTGAGAGACCTGGCAAAGTGTGTTGGTCATTGTGTAGAACAGAGTTAGTGGCAGGGTAAAACAACAGGCATGTTTAGGATCTGAGGGATGCTGGGAGATATAGGAGCCTTTCTATGCTTAGAGACCCATGGAGGCAGCTCAACTCTCTTCTGTATGATCACTTTGAATTAACTTGATGGTCATAATCTTTTTTGTGAGGGTGACTGCCACATCAATATACATTATTTGGATATTGGACAGCACTTTTCAAAACAATGAAATGTTTTTAAATGCCCCTCTTCTTTGATTAACAATCTCATATGTAGATATTTACTCAAAAAATATAATCACATACATTTTCAAGTATTTTCAGTGACAATGATAGTAAAAACATAAGCACTATTAAGAATCCTATAAATTAATTGATTGATTTGATTAAGTGTGCTGGTATGATTAAGTATGGGTGAATGGATAGATTACGTAAATTTGGTGAGACCTATGAACACTGGAATTTGTTCAAACTGTCATATTTTCCATTTTCTCAAATTTTCCACCTTTGAAAAGTACACTTTATCATCACTCTTTGTGGCAAGGATTTGTGTTTTCTGTCTCTGACAAGTTTTCACTTTGGACAGATGATGATTTTAACAGATAAAAATATCAAGGTATCCATAGAGCATATATCCTGGGGATTTTTTTCAGTTTATACTTTCTATTATTTCATATATAAGGTACCGAACAAGTTTTGTGAGCATTCATTTTTGAAAGAAATAAAATATGTTTCATACCAATTATAAAACAAAATGTATTTAATATTATGGAAATATAAGTATTTCTGGAAATTTATCACCTCTATTCAAAATATAGTTATAAAAGTGTTCACTCTGTAAAAATAGCATAGTACACTGGATTTCTGCACCAGCCTGGAAGAGAGCTCTTGGGGTTTTCACCTACTAGCGAAGTAGTAGTCATGGGTAGGTTACTTATCCTTTTTTGGTAAAGGGTGCTATCAAGATGTCACCCTTATGAATCATGGTGGGGAGAATAATGAGGGTAGACTCGTGTTTTTTGTTGTGTGATATCGCCTTGAATCCAACTCATCATGACAATAAATAAGAGCAACATCTGCCCGCAGAGTTTCTTGGACTGTACTCAGCGTGGGATCCTATCCCCAGGTATTTTCCCCAGTGGCAGGTCGAGGATTTCAGCACCATTCGTTCCGTTTTCGGTCAAGTATTTAACCATTGCACCACAATACTTACTGTGTGATGGAGTAGGGTGCTATAGTGGTCCTGAGGCTATAACCATACGAAATGAAGGCATGAGAATTCCAAATACCCAGGCAGTAGAATCCCAAGCCAAGAGAAGAGTAAGTTCAAGAAGCCTGATTCCTGCGGGCTTGGAGTGAGTCCTCAGGTGGAGCAGGAAGTCAAAGGGGCTGGAATCAGGAGAATTACAGTCAATTGGTAATGTGGAGAGCACGTGGAAGTTAGTTTTCCCTTTACACATGAAATATATGTTTATTGCTTGAGTTTTTGCAACTAGTTGGAAGAATACATCCAACTAAAAATAACAAAATGTTGACATATCTATGCCTCGTTTCTTGACTCAATCACTGATGTTTCACATTTTTGACAGAAATAAAATGTCCGCTATCTAGCAAGCAGGCTTGTGTGCACTATGTACATCTTACAGTAATACATTTTGAAGAAGAAGAGAAGAATCACATTGGATATGATAGTTAAGGATACATGTCAACTTGGCTGCTTCCTGATTCTGCTTTATAGTGATATAATTTGACAGTTATGAATGACGTGTTTAGCTACCATTTATGATCTGATATGATCGTCTTCCATTTTCACATGACATATTTTGCATAATGACCTGATCTTGGGAAACTAGGCATGTGAGGAATGGTTATATTTATAAGAAATAAAATAATAAAGTATATTCTTCTTCTTAATGACCCCATGTCACCAAAATGAATCACCAGGGCTGATTTCTTTGAAATGGGCAATGATACATTCAGAGAAGAGTGTGGCAGTGAAATGGGTGTGCTCCTGCTTGTTTAGGATGCTATGCTGCTGATTTAAAACTTGACTCTTTACCTCATCTCTACCCCCAACTGTGTTCTATTAGAAGCCATTGTAACTTTAAATGGGTTTTTTTTAATTGGCATCTCTCAGATGTGCCAAAAATAATGAGCATGTCTTTTAAAGTAGAAAATGAATTTGATAAAATATTTTGCTAAGCTAAAAATGTTTTCAGTAGTTCATTAACTGCAAAATAATTCCCTACTGAATGTCAGAGATCCTGCACAAGGTCTTGCCTGGGGCTAAATAATATGTGCTCACCTTGTAATCACACTGACAGAAGGGAAATGAAATGCAAGCCCACCAGTACTCAACATACAGTCCTTATTGTCCTAAAGAAGAGCTGAAGCATGAACTGTACAACGTATCTGATAATTTTTTAGATGCTTTGAGTGTTTATTATTTTGTAAATGTCTTACTTTACAGAGAGCTATTTCTAATAATCTTGGTCTCACTCCTATTCATATGATGCACGTTATAAAAGCCTAATACAATGTGCCAGTCTCTGTCTTGTCATCTTGTCTAGAATCCTCTTGTCTACATATGCCTGAGTTCCAAACTAGTGACTGACAACATCTCACCCCAGACTACATGCATGCATGCAAGAGTCACACCTATATTATAAGCAAGAAATGGGCAAAACATAGTTCCTATCTACAGTTTTATCCTAAGAAGCTAGCATACTCTAGATATAAAACATAGTTTTGGTAAATTCATATGCAATTCCGGAACAGATTTGCTTTATTTTATATGTATTACAGAAGAGAACTTACTCATGTTACTTTAAATGCAATTTTCTTCCTATACTCTATCTTATTCTTTAACAAGCTAGTTATGGAGTTTAACAAAGAAGATAGAAGATATGTGGTGAACATCAAAAGAAGATGGAATGAATGCAGACAGTCACTATACAAAAAAATAAAGAAAACTAGTTCAAATTCAATTATTTCAAGAGGTAGCATATGATCAAGAACCAGTAATATTACAACAAAAACAAGTTTCACTGAAGACATTAGTGAAAACTAAGATTCCAAGAATTGATAGAATACCAGTTGAAATGTTTCAACACAGGATGAAGCATTGAAAGCAGTCACCCAGCTATTCCAAGAAATGAGGACATTGCTACCTTGCCAACTAACTGGAAGAAATCTATCCATATCTGTACGTACTCTAAAGAAAGGTGATCCAGCCAAACCAAACCCAACCCTCTGCCATCAAGTCTTTGAAAACTCAGCACCACTATAGGACAGGGTAAACCTGTCCCTGTGAGGTTCTCAGAGTAGAAAGCTCCAACTTTCTCCTCAGGTGAACCTGGCAGTCTCAAACTGCTGAAGCAGTGATCTAACAGGATGTACAGAATAGCAAATATCATTAATGTCACATGCAAGTGACATTTAGCTTAAGATGATCCCACAATGGTTGCAGCATACAATGATATGAGCTGCCAGAAATGTAAGCCAGATTCAGAATAGGATGCGGAACAAGGGGTATCATCGTTGATGTCAGATGGATCTTGGCTCAAAACACAAAGTATCAGAGAGATGCTTACTTTAAGTTTTATTGATGATTCACAGTCATTCAAAAGTGGGCATCATAAAAAATAATGTATATCCTTGAGAAGAATGGAGATTTCAAAACATTTCATGTGCTCATGCAAATCTGTTCTTGAGAAAAAGGGTAACAAGTGAATGCAACATGGTTTAAAATAAGAATATGTTTTGTCAGGGTTGTAGTCACTCACCATATTTATTCTATCAAATAATCTAACAAACTCCGCCAAATGCAGAGACAAATCAGGTTTTGGAGGAGGGATTATTAAGAACCTATTATGGGTAAAGGACACAACTTGCTTGCTGAAAATGGGATGCACTTACTGATGAAAATCAAGTATTGCAGTATTCAACATGTATTATGATGTAATATAAAGAAAGCAAAAGTATCTACAACTGAACCAATATGTCATCATATTATAAGACAAGGAAAGATTGAAGTTGTCAAAGGTTTCATCTTACGTGGATGAACCCTCAAAGCTTATGGAAGGGGCAGTCAAGAAACCTAACATTGTATTGAATGGGGTAAATCTGTTGCACAAGATTTCTCTGAAGTGCTGAAGAGCAAGGATGTCACTTTGAGGAATAATGTGTGCCTGACTGTGTTAGTCCGGGTAGACTAGAGAAACAAATTGATAGACACACATATGGATATAAGGAAAATGTTTATATGCAAGAGGAATGGGACATTGAGAAAGCATCCCAGCCCAGTCCAGTTCAAAGTCATAAGTCTGATATTAACCCATATGCCTGATATCAGTCTATAAAGTCTCCTTCCGAATCACGAAGTCACAGGCCAGTGGGTGCAGAGTCCCGGCACTGGCAGGGCTCTCTCCAGGGCTCCTCACTTCCAGGGTTCAGGGTCCATCAATAGCATCTAGTGGTGGGAGAAGCAACTCAGCACTAGTAGAGGTCTCTATGTGGCTTCTCCTGCTTCAGAGGACTGGTCCCATCAGGGTAAGGCCATGTGGCTTCTTCTCTGGCTCATTCAGCTCCTCGGGCACTGCCATCTTGTCTTCTCCATAGTTCATTGTCTCTGAGACTAGCTCCCACAAACTGGGGATATAGCTTCTCATCTACACTAGGGAAATATCGCGAGACGTCCCAGAAGTTTCACCAGAAAGCCATGGCCACACAGAGGCTTCAATGGCTACTCAATGGCTATCTCAAGATTAACAGGCTAGACTTGACCCCTGCATCTCAATCATGAAGTTAACATGAGCACATGACTGCCACATTGACCCAAGCCATGATATTTCCCATCACCTAATGGGCATGCGAAAATTAGACATTGCATAAGAAAAACTGAAGAAGAAAATGATGAATTAAAATTATAGTGCTAGCGAAGAACATTGAAAGTACCTTCTCCACATAAATTTGATTGCTTGTTTTATACCTATCCCATTAACACCGCACGATCACAAGGCTTCTTCCACGTGGGCCTTGTTGTTTATGAGCTAGATGGTAGTGTGTTTAACTTCCAGCCTTTAAGACCCCAGATATATCTTTTAAAAGCTGAAAACCAATAAGTTTTCTTCACCACATTTGCTTATTTTCAGCAAACCTGTTGGAAAGGTGAGTATAATACATTGCTTCATTATTAGAACAAATAGTTCTTATACTGAGTTAAGTGGAGACTCAAAACCCCCTTGTAAGATAACTGAACAGTCTCTCAAAGAAGGACTCTCATGGAACGGTGATATACCCAAGGTGCAGTATGGCACTGATGAAAGACTTAAATGTCCTCTAGTCTGTTAATATTTTCTCCCCTTACTGTTATGATCTGTTTCACCTCAATTTTTTTAGATATGAGACCTTTGATGCATTAAATCTAATATGGATAAACCCTTTAGAAATAGTAAGGGGAGAAATGATTCCCTGAGGTTATGGGAGTCGGTGTTGGTGGAGGGAGAGACGGGGGATTCCATGGCAATGATGATTGTATGACCCCACTTGAGGGAATGAATAACAGAATTGTAGGTGAACGAGTACATTGGGTCATGTAAAATATGGGGGGCAGGACAGAAGTATGGAGGGGAAAAGGGAGAGTTAAGATCAAAGAGTTCAAGAAGAAAGAAAATTTATTAAAACTGATGGTGGCAACAATTGTACAAGTATTCTTGCTCTCATCAAATTATGGATTGTTAGAGCTGTAAGAACTCCCAATATAATAATTAAAGAAAAAGAAGTACAGCAAACTACCAGAACAGCAAACATATCTGTCTTGGGAGAAGTACAGCACAATTCTCCTTAGAATCAAGAATGACATGTTTAGGGTGAGACCTGTCTCAGGAAAGAACATCAGGCTTGACAAAGAAGGAGGAAGCAAAGGAGAGATAGATTGACAGTGGCTGCAATAATGGACTCAAGAAAAACAACAACGAGGACTGTACAGGAGCGGGTAGTGTTGGTGCCATCATATCTAGGATCACGATTGGGGCGGGCTAACTTGACAGCACTTATCAGCAACATCTCAATGAACATTCTAGTGCTGCTTCAGGCAAAGGAACAATTGCTACCTTCTGGGTTGTTACATTCTTATTTATTTCCTGAAACTCTCATCCACGTCCCCCCCCAAAAAAAATTTGGAATGTAGAGATAAATGCAAATCCTATAGTGAACATACTTTGGCTGCATTCTTTGAGATTTTAATTGTCCAAGACACTGTAGCTCACAGCCTACTGCCCATCACTACTAGAAAATGACACTTGTTCTCTTTGAATGACGGTTTACTTTGTATCTTTCAACAATGAGTTCTTGTTTTCCGCATGGATGACACAGCTATTTCTGAGTCTTATTGTGAACGAAAGATTCTATGGTCTCTGACGTTTTATCGGGATCTTACATGTTGTATATGAACAACAACAATAACAAAGGAAGAACAAAAAAGTCACTTTCATCCACTCAGAAGTAATGAACCTACAAACACTTTCAGTGTAACATACACTGACTACAGGCTTTACTGCCTTCCCACTCTTAGATAGACTATAAATTGACACCTAACAAACCAACTGGTTTGTTGAAGCCTTTCATTTAGATGTGGGGCCCAATCCATCACCTGCTGGCAACTTAAAATACTTAAATTATATTGTACCATAGTCTTTAGGAATATTCTATTTATGACACACTGCATTCATTTCAATACAGCTTTGTGGGTGGATGCATCATAGTTGAAGCTGCAACAGACAAGAAAGTTCATTAAATAATCATTTCACACTTTATAATATATGCACCTAATAAAAGCATTGGGAGGTTTAAAATATTCCAGGGAGGATGTATTCACGCAGGCAGTTTGAAATATGATTTGAGCAATTATAAATGTACATTTATCAAAGGCAGACAATGTATTTCAGAATAAAATATATTATTTAAATTGGGACTTCATTTCTTGTTTGTTATTATAGACCAAGGTCTAGCATTTTCTTTGTGCCTACTACATTCTACTTCATAAAGTAAAAATTTATAGTAAACAGTGATTCTAAATGTACTACAAATGTATCTAAATGTGCAAAAATGCTTATATGTCCTTTAACAAGGGCACCATGCTTCCTAAAATACAAAGGCAGAGAAAAGGATGAAGATTATTGTGAAATGGACTGATTCAGTGCCTCCAATGATGGGCACAAAGATGACAGCCTTGGTGACAATGTGAGGGACAAGGCAGGGCTTCATTGAGATATGCATAGATCACTGTAAGTAGCAACTGACTCAATGACACCTAACAACAGTCAAATGAAGCAAGTTGTTAAACTAGATTTTCTATCATTGTTTTATTAAACTCACAAATTAAGAATATAAAAACCATTTTATTTTGGGCTCTTATAAATCTTATCCCAATCCATACAAACATCCATTGTGTCAAATATATTTGAACATGTGTTGCCCTCATTACTCACAAAACATTTGCTTTGGACTTGAGCCCCTGGTATCAACTCCTCATTTTTTTTCTCCATTCCCCACTCTCATTCCCACCCTGCCCCCTGATAATTTATAAATCATTATTTTTCTGTGTCTTAAACTGTCCGGTGTCTCTCTTCACCCACCTTACTGTTGACCATTCCCCAGGGAGGAGTTTATATGTAGATGGTTGCAATCAGTTTCCCCTTTCTAGTACACATTCCTTCTACCCTCCAGGTATCACTACAATGAGTTTAATTTAAACTTCTGATATTTTGTTTGCATTTCCAGATCATTAATAAAGTTAATATATATACCACAGAATTGTTGGTAAAATGGTGCATACCTAATATATAAATCTAACAGATCTCTATGATCTAACAACAGATAGATAAGTATATTTGTTATTTCTTTTGTTTTAGAAAGAATGCTGCACCTTCTTTTATATCAGTTGTATAACATCCTTGATCCAAGTTACAGCCTCATTATGACTCTGAAATGACTCAATGACAGTGAAACTTTACTGTGCTAACATGACATTCATTGAGCACCTATACTATAGGGAAAGCTTCTAACAGATTTTAAAAAAAGATGCTTCCCTTCAATATCTTTACATGTAGAATAAAAAGTTTGTAGATAAGAAAATAAGCATAAGGCATGAAAAATCCACTTTATCTTTTTGGAGGTAGGCATCAAGGCAGCTGATTTTGATCCAGGGCTAAGTCCATCATGTGACATTCTAAAGAAATCATGTGGAAGTGGTTGTGTGTGTGTGTGTGTGTGTAAATCAAGAAACGATGTCTTGTAAGAATTAAGTAAATTTCTGAAGCAACCGGTGTCTGAACTATTTGGTGATCTTCCAACTTTAAAGGGATATGTCTAGGTTAGAGATCTCTTGCCAGGCAAGAAGACCATGATGATTATGCACTTCAGAACCTACTTCAGCATCAAGAGAAACAACAGAATTTCTATGAATTGCATGGAACAGGCAGCATTTGGTTGCAGTTGAGGATTCCTCAAGCTCTACATTGATATATCTGCATGCTACTATTAGGAAAGAAGTGTGAGTACAAATTACTTTCCTTAAGTCAAGGGCAAATCTCTGTGCATAACACAGATGTGACCTGTAAACCACCAATATTTCCTCAAGTGGGGTTAGTTAAGCCCCTGAACTGATGGGGGCACCTGGGCAATGCACTGCAGTAGCCAACATAGAACCCTTCACATTGCTTGTTTCCTTTCAACCAAAGGTTTTAGTCAGCAAGGAGCATGCCGTTTCTTTGTGTCTGAAGAAATTAACAGGAAGAAAGTTAGTTGAATGAACTATATTTTTTGTCTTGTTAGCCAAAACTGATGCCTATCATTTCTCTAATAGGAAGTCATCATGAGAGATTATTCCTCAGAAACTTGGATGCTGTGTACCAAGACCTTCTAGGTGACTGGCATTTTACATTGTATAAACAACCAGGGTTGCTTTTAGGAAAGCATTTATGGAATCTCGATAGCACATACTTGCTCCTGTAGGACTTTATGTCACAGGACTTCAAACTCTACAGTCAATAGACTCTAGATCAGAAAATTGGTGAAAGGCTCAGAAATCCGATAAGGATGGTTGAGTCCTAGTATCCATTTTAATTTATTTTGAGTATATAAATTAAGCAATATCCTACTGAGAGTCCATGTATTATATTAATCAACTTCATAGCTCTCTGTGGGGTAGGTCCACTGACTGATATGACACAATTTCAAGTTCTTCAGTTGTGCTCATGTTGTTTTTATATTTAATCCTGCCTTTTATAATTGTGGAATCCCATCACCTCAATTACTCCTAGGTATCCTACTTTAAAAAGAATCATTTAATTTTAGCTGTGTTTTAGAGAAATAGCTGCCACTGGATTTGGCAAGCATGCTGGTAAAATTCTCACCACGTTAGCAAATGATATGGCATCCATACTGTGTTCTGGATCAGGGCCAACTGATAGGTATACATGGTTTAAACAGTATAGAATATCAATTTTACTCTGTCAAGATCTATACATGTCTAAATCCCCTGTTTCTACCTCTTCAATTATTGCCTGAAGAAATGTGAGCATTTTAGTTTCCACAGGTTTGGCATCTGTGTTAGTCCAGGTGGACCAGAGAAACAAATTCATAACCATGCATATGGATATAAGGGTTATATATGAGGAGTGGAACATTGAGAAAGCATCCCAACCTAATCCAGTCCAAGATCATAAGTCTGATATTAGCCCAAATGTCTGATACCAGGATATAAAGTCTCCTTCAGACTCATGAAGCATGTGAAGTAGAAGCATCCCGGAAATGATGGCTCCTCAATTCCAGGGCTCAGGGTCCATCAGCAGTATCCATTGGCAGTAGAAGCATCTCAGCACTGGCAGGGGTCTCCACATGGTTTTACCGGCCCCAGAGGTTTGGCTCCATCAGGGCAAGCCCATGTGGTCTCTCCTCCGGCTCCTCCATTCTCAAGGAATCAGCCTGCTGCCCTCTCATCTTGTCAGTAGAGACTGAGTTAAATCTCTCTTCTCCAATTGGGAAATACGCAAGACTTCCCAGAATTCTCAGGAGAAAGCCAGATCCATACACAAGCCTCATTGGCTATCTCCAGATTGACAGGCTAGACTCCATCCTTATACTCCCAATCTTGAAATTGACACACGAGTGCATGACTGGAACAGCATCCTTAGCATATTCATATCACATTCTGTTCTCTTTGATATTGGGAACAGAAGAAAGTCTGAAGGGACCAATTATGGATGGTAGATAGGTAGAATAAGGCTTTGCATAGAACAGTCCTTGGTACCCTAGGAAAATAAGCACAGGTGCATTTTCAGGATAGAAAAACAATTTCTTGGGAGAACATTCTCAATTAATGCAACTTTCAATTTTCATAACACTTCTTCATTTCAGTCCTCCATAATTGTCCTGCATTCTTCAGGAAATTTGAGTAAGTTTTCCCATTGACATTCAAAAATAAAAATAAAAATAAACCTGCTGTAACATTCTGAGCTGGCTTCTCTTCCATGGATTGATTTGGCCAAGCAGATCCTCTCAGGAGTCACTGCTTTTATTGCACTTGTTTTTCGGAAGATACTCTAAGGAGATGAAAACATGTGTATTACTGAGAGATCTTATATGTAGACATCAATAGATCACTGAGGACTGTTTCCATGTGTTTTTTTTTGCAAAGAAAGTGTGACTGTATGAACTAGAACTCTACTTGCAATTTTATTTAATTATATTTGTAGATTCAGACCTAAATATTTTTGATTAATAAATGACTCTATGATGTTTTAGCAATACTTCTTACTTACCCTTAAATATTGCCATGTGAGGCAATATTTTGCCAACTTGCCAATATTTTGCCAATATTGGCAAATATTTGCCAATTTGCAAATATTGCCAAGTCTCTATATTTCTGTAAATAAGAAGACTTGCTTAATTCTACTAGAAATCTAACTTTCAGTTCAGTAAGACCAGAAAAATCAGGTTTGAGGGGTTTCTACATTTCAGATATATCAACTCAACATATTTTTGTCTCATGTTTGCAGGTCCTACTTTTCAATCAGAAACTTAATTTTGTTTTAGAACCACCTAAAACATCTTACTTTTCCTAGGTTAATCTGCCAAACGGTTCACTAATCACTTGACTCAGAAACCCTCACAAAACTAAGCAAATCAGGAGGGTCAAATCTTCAGGTCCATTTTAATAACACCATGAAGCTTCTCATGCCATCAGGATATCCATATCCGACAAGCCATAAATATTTGAAAGACATCACTTTGCAATAGCAGGATGTGCACTCTTTTCTGTTACAGTGGTAGGGTTGGTAGGCATGCCCAGGCCAAACAGTGGGGTTGGTCTCATTGTCACTGGCTCAAAAAGATTGCCGAATTTTGCTGTTCAGGCTTAAAAAAATACAGAGAGTGATGCTGAACTTAAGGGTTTAGAAGTGGATTTTCTGGTCATTGAACTCCCAAGATGTGTTGCTGGACTTGCAGAGTTCATGGTCAAATCATTCAAAAAACAAGCTCCCCTGCAACATTGAAAATGATCTCTCTGAAAAGAAGCAAATTCTTTCTAAACCAGAAGAGGAGGCTGTACAGAAGGAAAACACCACCCGGACGATATGGAAGAGGCCATAGTTTAAGACTTTGGAGTAAATTAAGCTTAAAATAAAAAGTTTTTAATAAAAAGAAGGAAAGAAAGAAAACATTTTTAAATTTAGCATTATCTTAAGCTCCTCTGCCCTTTCATTCTTCATCCCCATCTACCCACTGCCTACAGGATATGCGAGTTCTGTTGCTGTTAAGTGTTGTGCTGGCTAGATTTTGCATCAATTTAGGAAGATCGGGATTCTCTCATGAGAACAGTAGGATCAACAGCATGAGGGGATCTTAGGATCCTCTGTGAAGTGGAAGGTTCAAGCAGTTGTGAGAAGAATAAACCTCCCTTTATCTGGTCACAGCCTTACAGGTTACAGTTTAGGTTCATGTATGTTCAAGATACAGTTCTTCTGGTGAGGATCACCTTTTCTCAACTGTAATCTCAGGTATCAGTCTCAGTTCCTTGACTTCTCACCAACAGGCTGGATTATGCAAATGTTACAGGCAAAGAGCATGCCAATCCACCATAAATCTCAGTCATAAAGTATTCAATTCTAGTTTTATACATCAATAAGTATAAGGTCCCCAATTAAGTGTCTGCAGGCACCTACTTCACAAGTGAAGTCCCTGCACTAGGACACACATCTTTATTCACTCTGTGGGCCAGGAAATCCACTGATCTACCTTGTTCTCTAATATAACTCTATCACTTGAATTTGGGGGTCCTGTCTCACCAGAATCTCAATGTTCAAGTATACATTCTAGTCCTGAATTTTTTTCTATGGTATTTGGTATTCCCTTCCTGCTTCTGAGATGATTGATTTTATAATAACAGTATCGAGAAACTTACCACTTTCCACATCAAAGTTCTTTTATATTTGCAATAAACCTTGCTAATAATCACTCATGTCTAAATTATATTATCCCATCATTATCTTTCCTCATATTCTTATCCTCAGACCCATCAGGAAAAGAGGTAATATCCCCTGCCTATATAACCCTACCTAGTTAATTGGCAGTGGCTATTGTTATAAATAATATATCAAGAAAATCACTCAGCTACTTCTCCTTTTGAGACATGTCACATCCTTAGAGCAAGATCTCAATAGCTTCCCTTTATCAATATCATTAAGTTTGTCTCTACTTTGAGAAGATAGCTCTATTTTAATGCCATCCTACCAAAGAGCTCATATTCTCACATTGTGTAAGATAGAGTTTTGCTGCTATCTGTAATGTTTTTACTGGTCAGTGTCTTTTTAAAAATCATTTTAAAGGGGACGTTTTACAACTCATCACAATCTATGTGTCCATATAATGTATTAAGAACATTTTTCATTTGTTGCCATCATCATTTTCAAAATATTTCCTTTCTACTTGAACCCTTGGTATCATCTCTTAATTTCCTCCTTCCCTTCCTCATGAACCTTTGACAGTTTATAAATTATTATAATTTTTTCATGTCTTATAGTGACTGATGTCTTCCTTCACTCACTTTTTTGTTGTCCATCGCCCCTGGGAGGGGGTTGTAGATAGATTATAATTATCAGTTCCAACTTTCTCCACCCACCTTACCATTCTCCTGGCATGACTACTCTCAATATTGGTCCTGAGAGGTCCATCTGTCCTAAATTCCCTGTGTTTCCAACTCTTATCTGTATCTGTATACATTCTTTGGTCTAGCCAAATTTGTAAGGCAGAATTGGGTGATTGTGGTAGAGGAAGCATTAAAGAATTAGAGCAAAGTTGTATGTTTCATCAGTGCTATACTGCACACTGCCTGGCTTGTCTCCTCCCCATGACCCTTCTATAAGGTGAAAACCAATTGCCTACAGATGAGCTTTGGGTCTCCACTCCCCACACACCCTTATTCACAATGCTATGATTTTTTTTGTTCTGGGTCACTGATGAATAATACTAGATCCTATCAACACCTCATGATCATGCAGGCTTGCGTGTTTCCTTGAGAGCTTTGTTACTTCTCAGCTAGATGGCTGTTTGTTTATTCCCAAGCCTTTAAGACCCCAGATGCTATCTCTTTTGATAGCCAGGGGCCATCAGTTGTCTTCACCACATTTTCTTATGTACCCACTTTGTCTTAATGATCATGTCAGGAAGGTGAGCATCATGGAACTCCAGGCGAATAGAATAAAGTATTTGCTGACCAGTTTTATCAGAAATAGATTGGCAAGTCCTTCTTCACAGCCACTTTTAATCTGAAGGTCCACCAAGACCTGTTCTACCACACAACTTTGCAGATATTTGAAATAATAGTAATAAATTCCAACAACATAGCAACATATAAGCCATCCTCTTATAATAGATTGAAAAACAAGTGAAGGATACACGCCTTCCAAACTCATAATTCGCTGCCTTTCATTCGAGTTCTGCTCATAGCGATCCTGTCTGACTGCGCTGGGACGCTTTCTCAGTGTTCCATTCCTGTTGCATAAAGACCTCTCCCTTATATGAATAGGCATGTTTATGAATTTGTCTCTCTAATCTACCCAGACTAACACACAAACGTCTTCAGAAAATTTCCCCTCTCTCAAGCTCCTATTTATTATGCTATATGTAGTTATCTTCTAAACCACTCAGTTCTTCAAATAACTTAGGTATGTTTCTTGTAACCCTGCTCCCAATCCCACCACTGTTCTCTTTGTTAAATAACGTCCTATAGTAGCAGCTAATTTGTATACTTACATTTCACAGGAACTTTGCTCTTCTTTTCCAGTACAATGAAGGCATTTGGGTTTTATTTCTGTCCAAATGAAAAGTGAAACAAATAAAATACAGTTAGCAAGCTCATTATTTTGGAGCTTTCATTGATCTGTACCTAGTAATGTTAATGGTATCCTTAAATCAGTGATT